>JANHGL010017172.1:0-18873 GCA_024611195.1 Ceyx melanurus
CCAGAAGGTCTCCCCTGAGCCTCCTTCTCTCCAGGCTCAACCAGCCCAGGTCCCTCTGCTGCTCCTCCCCACACTCCTGCTCCAGACCCTTCCCCAGCTCCATTGCCCTTCCAGCCCCTCAATGTCCTTCTGGGAGTGAGGGGCCCAAAACTGACCCCAGGATCTGAGGTGTGGCCTCACCAAGTACCAATGTACCAGCTAAGTACTTGCATGCTGAAGGACATAGTTTAGACAGATTCATGGAGGAGAATCCCATTTCCACAAGCATATCAAGGTTCTACTCACCCCACTTTTTTTTTGCTTGAAGTTAACAATTTAATAGATTGGAGGAGAAGGAAGGACATTCTGGACTCAAAAATACTGAGCAGTTTCACTACTTCTTCTTTGTTCAGGCCAGTAGAGAAATCATTAGGTGACACATTCTCAGCACTGCTCTTCTCTTTGCTTATCTACAAGAGAAAACCCAAAACCATTTCACTCAATTCCACCTTGTAAATGCTTCTCAATCACAATATCCCAGCATGGTGGGGGCTGGGACCTCTGGAGATCATCTGGTGTCACCCCCTGCCAACACCTCAGGAGAAGAGCCTTGCACATTTTCCTGTTTCATGTGCAAGAGACAGGAGGGTGCAGATAATCACACCACTTGACTTTTACCTGTTCAGTTTCTGCCTCAAGCTCCTTTCTGATGAGCTCAAATGCACCTTTGGTTTTCACCATGATATCCAGAGCCCCAAACAGAGTCTTTAATTTCCCAGCACTGCTGTTCTGACCTGAAAACAAAGCACAGAGGCTTAGAGAATCACTGAATCATTTTGGATTAAAATGATCTTTAAGGTCATCATTGGGAGAAGATCCTGACCCCTCCTGGCTCCAACCTCCTTCTAGGGAGTTGTAGAGAGGTCTCCCCTGAGCCCCTTTCTGTTACAGGCTACACTTTTTCTTCCACCCAAAGATTTCAAGAGTTCTCATGAGAACAGTGTCCTAACTCAACTGAAAATCAGTAAGACAAAGAATGTTTCTTCCCACTTGAAGATTCTGTTCTCATCTATAAAAGTGAAGATAATAGGTAAAAGTGATTTGGAAAACTATTGTAGGAAGACAGAAGTAGACTTACTAGCCATCTGGAATTCTGCAAATGCCACTCTCTCCAGCTGCACACGAAGGAGCTCACAGGAGGCATCCTTCAGGAGCTGGAACAGCCTGACTGCTTTGCTGTAATGAAGGTCAGCAAGGATTCGGTGTTGTTTCCTCAAGTGTTCATCACCAACCTGCAAAGTGGGGACACTGTAAAGCCCACACAAGGAACCTTCTGGAAAACAGTTTATGGACTGCACAGTGCCAGCAGTAGTTCCCCAGCTCATTTCATAATGGTTGCATGTTTCTAGAATACACCACAAGCTTGCTAGCTTTGGAGCCATTCTAATTCCATACTAATGCTGATAAACTCACATCAGGTACAATTAATCACAGAATAATAAGTTGGAAAAAGAAAAAAAAATAAATCAGAAAGCAACATGCAAGTCTAATGCTCTAGCAAAGTCTGCCTGCTTAAGTATCAGTAGAGTGGTTTGGGAGCTAAACCAAAGAGAATATTTATTATCAATGGCTTCTGTTGGGAGAGCACTGAACTAGTTGAAATAGAAGCATAGAACTCTCTAAAAAGGACTGACTGCTCTTAAAATTATCATTGTATTTCACAGTGATTTGCAAAGCAACCACCTCAGATTTCTTTGGTCAAAGGAAGAAACAGATTCCAAGAACAGGTATACAAATACCCATCTCCACCCACTCTGGCTGTGTGGAACACCCCCAAGGCCACAGCAGCTGGCAGCAGTACCTGGTTCCTCAGGCAGCTGTGGTACATGGAAGCCAGCCTGTGGTGGATGGTTGCAGCCCTGTACTGGCAGAGGGGCTGGCGTGCACACACTGTGTCCACATCACAGTATTTCAAGGACTTCATCATGGCTTCACTGACTTCCTTCTCTATCTGCAAGGTAAAACAAGGTGACACTGGGTGATTGACTAGAACATCACAATGTGCAAGTGTTAAGGGTTAAATCTTTGCTGCACCATCTTGTCACAAAGCAAAACCTTAAAAATGCAGGCGACTGAACATTTTAAGGTTTGCAAGAAATACTCCACAAAAGGTTCTTCAGCCTAAGGAAGGTTTGCAAGTTACTCCCATATCAGTTTCACTCAGTGTTTAGTTTTTCAGCAAGACAACAGCTTGTTTTCCCAGCTGATCCCACCAATCACCTGTTCCTGAGCCTTTCTGGACAGAGGAGCATAGTCCTGCTGCAGGGTGGCCATAGTGAAATAGGTAGTAGACAGCTCCCAGTTCACAGAATCCCAAACAGCTGGATGCACATCCCTCTTCCCCAGGGACCTGAGGGCCTTCAGATAGTAGTCAATAGCCTGCAGAGGATAATAAAATGCACAAACATCACTGCTGCTTAAGTACAGCAATTAGAAATTCATTTATCCTTCCTCTTTCTCAAGGAAGCATTCCAAAAGAATCCATCCAATCTTCTTCAGTATTTTCCTTACACTTAGTTTGGCCCTAACTTGAATTTTGACTGTGCATTTCTAGCTCCCTTGGGTGTCTTACTGCAGCTACTAACCATCAGGATCTGAACATCACTGCACAGAGCAAAGGAATCAAGCATCACCCACACCACTGAGGCACATCCAGCATGGATCAGGACAGTAAGAAAGCAGGAGAGGCATCCCAAGTTATTACACCAGGGCTCCCAGATACTTATAAAGGCATTTACAAATAGCTGGTGGTGAAAAGCACATGGGAGGGGGCCACTCTAGAACCAGTGATGTTACCTTATTATAATACAGGGCCTCTTCTGGGGAAAACTCCCTTTTGAAGTCTCCTTCAGCTGCAAAATGTGCTTGAGCACAGATCCTCATCAGCCTGCCCGTGTTGCAGAGCAGCAGAGCAGCATTAGTTGCATCATCAATGGACTCAAAGTTCTGAATTCCTTCCTCAAAGCAAGAGAAGCTTTTCTTCCAGAGCTGCTGCTCTGTGGTTGACACGTTCTTACTCACTGGGGTTAAGACACAAGTTTCACCATCACCTTCAGACTCTGACACTCCACAAACAGATCCACTGTGTCTAGTGCAAAATGACCTCTCAGAATGTCAAGGTTCTGAGGACCCACTTAATGGAAAATCCTCTTAAGAAAACCTCAAACCTATGAAAATCTTAATACCTAAAGCACATTATGACACCTGCTGTGTTTTCCAAAGAATTGTGGTAACACGACACAAGAATCAGGGGCAATTTACAGGGTAAGACAGACTCTTTTTTTTTATAGCAATATTCAGTTAGCTCTATAAATATACAGTAGGAACCAAGTAAAAAATGATTTCTACAGAGAAGTGAAATGGAGCATTTAAGACCTGACTTCAGCTAAAGAGCAATTCTGCATAAATACAGAGATAAAAAGCTAAAAAATTAGAAATCTAACCACAAGTCCTTCAAATATTAATTGACCAAAGGTCAGAAAACAGGTGATATTTGAGAAACTGGAGATGTTATAATGAGCCACCAGTAATTAATTTGTTCAAGCTTATATAACACTCACTTGTGGACAAGACAATTGGTTTTGCTATCAAAAAAACAAAAACCTCACTTTACCCTCCCAGGAAACTTAAGCAACTTCATTTCCTCAAGAAAAAGAAAAAAAGCACAAACAAGACAACAAAACACCAAACAAAATACACCAAATTAAAAAAAAAAAATCTCAAAATCAAAACTTGTAAGTTGACTGACATGACTGAAATTATCCTTATGTTTAATTTATGCTTGTTCATTCTGAGCTAAAGTGAACACATCAAGAATGCAAAATGCTCTTCCTTTTATAACAGAAATAAAGTGTCTATTGTGGGTTTTTTCAGGGCATTCTACACATTTTAAAGGGATTTCTCCAAAGCTACAGATTCCATTAGTTTGTTGAAGCTCAGTTAAGCAATCTACTGTACACAAATATTTACAGCAGACAAGCTACATATCATTATAGAAAGGTATTGAATAAAGTTCTTTAAAGTTTTTCTTTATAATCAGAAATACTCCAGATTTCTCACACTATTGGTGAGCATAATCACTGCAGTAGCTCCATGAAATAAAAGTAGAAAAGGTTCAATCATTTAAAGAAATAATAATTTATATAAAGAGAATACTTGCCCACTCTCTCAGTCTGCACTGCAGCAGCCTGGTTCATGTAAAACACTCCAATCTCATTCCTGATATTCCCCATCCTCTTCAGCACCTGAATGTGCTGCTCTGGGTTTTGGTTCTTTAGGTTACTGAAAAGTAGGATTTCATAAGCTGCTTCATAACATTTACAGCTGACAGCCAGCTGGCATTCCAAGTCTGTAGACAAGTCAGTGGCCCAGGCAAACACTAGGAAAGAAAAAGGCAAAATGGGAATTGCAAACACTGAAACCTGCTGATAGTCTGAAGGGAAATGCCCCAAAGGGTGATCAACTATCACACCCGTGTCAGAATGATCCCACAATCCCCACAAACAAGTTTAATTCACCCAATAAACAGTTAATGTCTCCAGCCATGTCATACAGCATCCTGACAAGCTCCTGGAGTAGGACAAGAGTTCTCTGGAGAAAACAGAGCTGAAGTGGAACAAACTTTCCACCAGACACCTTACTAGGGTGTGGTTTTGAGAAAGCACAATGAAATTACTTGTATCTGTCAGGAATTCTGGCAGTTATCTTGTGTCAGTGCCATACCTTGGCACCTGGATTCTCTATGAAGACTGTGCAGTATTTCCTGATCTTCTTTTGTCTGGTAATTATACTCTTCCAGGTATGCTGCTCTATTGTTGGCATTCTGAGCAAGCATTAGCTGGATATCTCCACAAAGGGTTAAGCACTGGCAAAGGAACACCAATACTTCAGGCAGCATGCTGGAACAGAGGCAGCAGTAGGTATCTGTTAAAAACAAAAAATAATCCCATGGATGAGAGAGCGGGAAAGAAGAGAATTAAACATCAAGAGGTTTGACACGACTGACAGGGTAATTTGGTTTTAGGTGCTCTGTCACTCTCTGAATGCAGACAACACAGGATTTTCTAAGAACTAACCTCTTTTCAAGTCCTAGCTGTTCTACACTGTTGGCAGTTTCAGAAGAACAAATCTGTTGTCCAAGATGAGGATGGACAAATGCTAAGCTCAGATCTGACTAAAGGAAAACTGACCTTCTACAGATCAGCTCCAATGACACAGAAGGAAAAATTCTATTTCCAAAAGGTAGAGTTTGAACTTGATTCTCCAATCTTTGGAAGCTGAATGCTTGGAGATATTGACAGGCATCTGTGCTTTGTGTTAAGATCAAGTGTTCTTGCTTGATAATCCTCCTGGCTGCCTCAAGATCTACTGATATGGAAGCAAAACAGCAGCACTACAGTGCTACCAAGCAAATGGCATTTTCCACTAAGTCCCAGTAAGTTATTATGGCAGTAACATTCTAAACTGCCTGATTTTATTTCCTTTGTTTGCCTTGCAATTTTATTGCGTTTTAGTGGAGTATCCAATTCAGCTGATGAACAACTTTGGTATTTCTGAGGCAGGAATATATTTAGCTGAAATGGGAACCACCAGGCAGTTCCAGGGAAAAAAAAAAAACAATCTCCTTGCAGCCACGGCACTTGGCGCACAGCCCAAAACCTTGGTCCTGCCGGCAGGACCAACTCTCCCAACTTCAGCTGCTCTGAAGCTCCAAACGTGCACTCAAAGCTTCCCAATCTGTTAAAATAGAATCACTTCTCTACCAAACAGAGCCAGGAGCTCATCCTACTACAGACTCCCTCCTGAACAGTGAGCTAGGCACTTCTTTAGCTAAGCACACAGCCTTGTCACTGCATGCCAGGGGTGGCTGTACCACGACAGAGCCACACGGGCAGCTTACCATGGCACTGCAGTGCCAGCTTGATGTAGCGCAGCGCCCTGCCGTACTTCTGCAGAATCACTGCTGCATCAGACAGGACATAATAAGCCTTGGATGATTTCAGAATGAGCTGGAGCTTCATTTTGTACTGCCACGAGCCAGGAATCATTCCTGACTGACTGCAATGTTGACCCTTCTGGAAGGAGCTCACTGGAACAGAACAGAATCTCATCAGGAAATCCCAGCTCCATAACATACACCACTAGTTGTTTAGGACACAGACAGATGTAAACCAGCAACAGCCAAGGCAGTTACACACACAGACTGTACAAATACTACAGCCATATGCTATTTAGAAGTAGTTCTCCAAGAATTAAGAGCATTTACACACACATGTAACAAAGAAGCTACATAATTTGCATCACAGAAGGCAAACAAACCCATGTACTGGAGGAGTGAAAGTTTCTCCCTTCAATGTGAACTATTTTTCTCTGGGTTGAATTCAATCCCTATGACCTACCCAAGCAGCACCAGCACAAGCAGTTCTTCAGGGAGGAATTCCAGCACAGCTTCAGAAATCAACTAAAGTCTTGCTTTCTGGTCTGTATAATATTTATCTCCCTCATCCCCCAGGAAACACTTGTTTCTAAACAGCCCAAGTTCACATGAGGACATTCTCCTTGCCAGCTGGCAAGCAGCTGCTGTGTGTCATCAGCTCCAAGCTGCCAAGGCAGAAGACAAGAGCCTGGCTGCAGAGCTGAAATGAGCACCCTGCCTCTTGCTGATCTGACCTGAAGGTAGAATTTCAGGAAATCTTGGTACAAATCAGATTTACAATACATATTAAGTCCATGTCACTGGCCCAGGTTGCCCAGTTGATGCCCCATCCCTGGCACCATCCCAGGTGAAGTTGAATGGGACTGAGCAACTTGCTCTAGTTGCAGATGTCCCTGCTCCCTGCAGGGAGGTTGGACTGGATGGCCTTGAAAGATGCCTTCCAACCCAATCCAGTGTGTGGTTAACAGCACTGAGTAGAATTTATGCAAGCTCAGCACACTGTCACTTTCTGATGGAGGAGATAAATTCTGTGGTCACATCCCTGACACAAACCAAGAACATGTGCCCACCTCCAGGTCATCAACACTGAAGAGAATCATTACATCAGAAGGACATGAAAACACTTCAGTGAATAACTCAAAACTGGACTTGCTTCATTATTTAGGTATTTTCAAAGGGAAAAGAGAGGAAAGACTAAAGAAATGTAAAAATATGCAAGACAAATTTGTTTCTGGGTTATGCTTGTGGGGCTTCTTGCCCTGCAATGAACTCAACTACTTTCAGAACAGGTTTTTCCTACCCCTTTTTACTGCACTTCAGAGAAAACTAAAATAGACTATAGTCTGCAACTACAGGAGTTAGAGTACTTAAGCAAAGAAAACATCTTTTATTTGCTGCTTCCTTCCACACTTGTAGAGGTGCATGAAAGAAAACAAAACCCTACCTTATATTTTCTATGCACCTCTGCAGCAATAATTATGCAGGAGAAAACCTGCCAGAAGCAAGAAGTTCTTCCACAAAAAGTCATGAAAAAAGAATGAAGACTGGATTAAAAACAACCCACACAACTCAAGGTGCTACACATGCCAAACCTCAAAACACAAAGCCCTTATGGAAGTCATCTGCAAGCCACATCTAAATAGGGTCCAGTGTCATTATGTCTTCACTAATAACAGATGCTTTGATATGCAAAATAGCCCAAATGAGCTATTCTTTTCATATTTAAAATAGAACAGACTGTTCCCCAATTTTTGGTATGCTACTTTTGCTTATGCAATAGTATAATTAGTAACTTTTAAGGCCACTGTTTTGACAGCCAAAAGAAGTGGCAGCAGTTTGCGTTGGCACTGGAAAGGTCTTATTTGCACAACAACACAACTTACTTTTGTCTAAAAATAATGCCATCTGTTTCTCCAGACACTCAGGACCACCACTGGTGGATTCATCTTCATATTTCAATGGGATTGGTGTGCTGGGGTCAGCTGCAGGGAGGTCACCTTCCTTTTTAATGCTGCTGTCAACGGACTTCAAGCCCTGGAAGAAGAAATCATTTCAATCACCTTGAAAGCAATCCAGAAAACATCAAGAATTGGGCACTAGGTCATCATTTAACATCATTAAAAAGTTGGTTAACTGAGAACCATGGAATCATCTGGGTTGTGAGAGACCTTTAAGATCATCAAGGTCAACTGTTAACCCAGCACTGCCAGGGCACCACTGCCCCATGGCCCTCAGCACCACAGCTTGGAAACCCCTCCAGGGATCATAGGGACTCCACCCCTGCCCTGGACAACCTGGGACAGGTCTTGCAGGGAAGACATTTGTCCTCAGGTCCAACCTAAACCTGCTACTGCTTCTTCCTAGGAAGGGATACCAACCTCCACACCCTAGGTCCCTCAGCTGCTTCTCACCACACTTGTGCTCTAGAGCTTTCAGCAGCTCCACTGCCCTTCTCTGGCCACACTCCAGCCCCTCAGTGTCCTGCTGGGAGTGAAGGGCCAAAAGCTGACCCCAGGGGAACAATCCCTGCCATGGTTGTGCTGGCCACACCAGTGCTGACACAAGCCAGGCTGTTGCCTTCAGCCACCCAGTCACACACTGGCTCACATCCAGCTGGCTGGTGACCAACACCCCCAGGCAGTTTCCCAGGCCTGGAGCAGTGCAGGGGGCTGTGGAGAGCCCAGCTGACCTCCAGGACAGCCCAGTTTAGCTCCAGGACAGCCCAGCTTACCTCCAGGACGTAGCTGAGCACCAGGCGGCAGCGCTCCTCGGTGCCGTGGCAGGCAGGAAAGGCACAGCTGGGCTGCAGTGGAAGAGGAAAAGAGTAAATATTCAACATATGAAGAAGATGCAAACAAGCCATAGCATTAAGAGAACCTGCTAATGGAGCGTCTGAAGTCTACACAATGAACTGTCACAGTATTTCTTTCCTTTATCTCAGTACAGTCCTATAGCTGGTCATCTGCACTTGGTGTCTCCTGGTAATCCCAAAGAGGAGATGAGGTGAATTTTCTCTAACAGTCATTACAAAAGTATTCACAGAAAATCTACAACTTACAGTTGCACTTTGATCACCCTGAAACAATTAAACACAGGGCCACTGTTGGCAAATTTTTCCCTGTTGCCATGACAGGAGTAGTTCTGCTGTAGCCAGCAAAGGACACGTGCAAGATGGTGGGGGGGGGAAAAATCTACATTCAGAGATGTCAAATTCCATGAGCAGCTCTTGGGAAGTTTTTCCCCACTGCCTCATGCTTCAGTAACCTAAATATAAATCTAACAGCTACCTGAATTTCAATACAAACCTTGCTATGTGAACTGAATCTTTCAAGAAAACCCTTAGAAAAACCAAAATCCAGGACTTCACTTACACGTATTCGATGAACAGACTTGTATTTTTCTGGTACTGACAACTCTCCAACAGATTTGATCACAGCCACAGCTTTGTTGTCATCTGGAGGATCAGAGCTGTTACTGTAAGAACCATTTTCATCACTGTCTGGCATTTCCTCCTCTTCCTCACTGTAGCTTTCATCAGAATTCCCATTTATAGGGAAGTCTGCACTGTCTTCTTTTTTTGGTTCATCCAGCTGAAAGAGCTCTGATAACATGTAGTTTGCTGAAGCAATAATCTTTTTAAATAAAAAGAAATAAAATCAGTGCCTTCTTTTCAAGTGAATCATTTCTTTTTAGAGACAGAAGCAATATCATTTGTCTTGGACTAAGGAGGAAGCAGTACATGCAGGCACAAAAACATTTCCAGGTGTGTAACAATGACAGCATTTCCATTGTATTACCACAAAGCTACAAGAAAACACAATTCTTACTTGAGGATGTCTGCCATTGTCCAATAACTTCAGACAATTAAGAAGCAAAGTTCTGATTGTGCCATAATGTTTCTTGTTCTGGTTTTTCTTCAGCATCATATTGCATGCAACTCTGAAAGACAATGGAACACAAGAGTAAAACTCTGGCTGATTGTGCTAGAACAAAAAAAATTAAGGCTTTAAATAATACTACTGCAAATGTAGATCTCCCAGACTTTATGATGGGTCTACCAGAGCTGCTCAGCAGGGGTGCAGTTTACATCAAGAAATGGTGAAAAGGAGAAAGACTGGCTTGATTGAGTGGGACTGAGGTGTACCAAGCTCATGTCTCAAAGAAGATTTTAATTTCATGCATTTGCATTCAATTTTTGGTCTGTGCTCTTGATAAAATGTCACCAAGAACAAAGTCCCACAACTAAAATTGTACAAAACTCACTTGTACAGAAGAATTGCCACTGGCATT
Organism: Ceyx melanurus; assembly: GCA_024611195.1. Lineage (NCBI taxonomy): Eukaryota > Metazoa > Chordata > Aves > Coraciiformes > Alcedinidae > Ceyx > Ceyx melanurus. The sequence continues at coordinate 10,265 of JANHGL010017172.1, forward strand.
GTAAAAGGGTTTTGGTATTTGTCTTCTGTCTCTTCACAAAGGGTGGTGAGGTCATAGAGCTTGACTATATCACTCCCACTTGCTGAAAGGTAAAACCTCTCATTAATCACTATGACATCAACAAAAATCTTTTCAAATTGATCTCAATTTACTTACCTTTAAATAACCAATAAGTATGCCCTTCTTTAGTGCAATTTGATTTCAGAAAAGATAAAATATTTTGAGCAATATCTTTTATCACTTTGGTTGAAAAATTGGAGTTTTCCAAATTGGGAATATCTTCAGTCTTGATCATTTCATATTTCTGCAAGGAACACATGTTAAAACTCAACATTAGGAGGGTTTTCTGCCACCAATCTCCCTCTCCCCCAAAAAATAAATCTATAGATCAGTGTTTCTATCAACTGCTGGAAGAAACAAAGGTTGCTACTCAATAAAAGCTTTGAAGAGCATTCACTTTTGTGACAAACAGGGTAAATGAAGAAGGTGAAAACAGTAAGTAGTGAAAGTGCAGTGTCTAACTCCTCTTCCAATGAAACCTAGTCAGCATATTAGCAACTAGATGCTACCAGGTAGAACAAACTCAGCTGGTATCTGTGGCAATATAGATAAAGGATGTTTGGAACTCCTGTTGTCAGAACAGTAAGACTAGAAAGAGGATCTAAAAAAACTGGAGTAATTTCAAAAGCTGAGAAATGGATTATCTGGGCATAAAGCAAAGAGCCAGACTTACCTGAACAATCCCATTAACATGAAAGCACATCACAAGCTCTGGTACATTGCATATTAAGTTGTCCAACCAATAGTCAATTCCTGTTAGCACGTTGATTGGCTTGTTGTTATCCCTAAAACCAAATATTTCTAGTGTCATTTCTTTTCAGAAAATATTAGGGATGTCTACTAATGAGATTTAGATTGCAGTGCCTTGAGAGTGGATAGACAGTAAACCAATTATTTGTGAATTGTTTTAATTTTGAAGAGGAAAAAATTAGTTACATCAAACAAAACAGAAGCCCTGATCTCTCCAGTGCAATATACTCCCAATTTTACACTCAGCAATTCTGAATTACTCTAAGAACCTTCAGGTGTCACACTATTACCAAGATAGTAAGTACATAAGTTGTTCTAAAGAAGAGCAGCCATAGCTGCAACTAATTAAAAGCACAAGCTTTCTCCCAGATCTTCCAAAGTCCCTTGCAAAGGGAGGCTCTGTTAAGAGGAACATCCTCAGAACTACTCAGTCACAAGGTGCAAGTGGTTATGCCCAGCTAGTAACTGTTGAAATTCAGAATCCCAGTAGGAGAAATATTAACTGCCTTCTTTTTACAGAAACAGCAATAGAATGAAATTAAGGACTAGATGGATGGAAGTGTTTTAACACTCAACAATCCTGAAATCAGGAAAAGGCTGCAAACCACCAATACTTTCAAGAAGAGATATAGTTACAGAGCAAGAAAAATCAGTAGAGCCTCTCCCATCCCAGCACAGCACTGGGACCATCCCTGTTTAAGTCTGAATTTTATTCTTTAAACTGCACATAAAGAGTCAAGCAAACAAAACACAGATAAATAGGAAGCAAACAAGGCAGCCAGGCTGGCACAGAGCTCACCACCCTCCCAACTCACCTGAGGCGTAAGCTGACAGCAGGGTACCTCCCACCTCCAAAGATGGGCATGTTTGATCCCACCAACATGTGGATATCCTCAAAGGTCCACAGGATATTCCTCACAAAGTCATTTTTCAGCCCCTTCATTAAGAGAAAAACCAAGGTTGGTCTATAAATGACTAGGATAGCACTTGTTCACTGTGATATTCTGTGGAGTTAAGAGAAAGCAAGAAGCCAAAGCAGCAAACAGAAGACAGCAGGTGATGAACTAAGCTACACATTCACAGGAACTGAAAAGACTGAGGTCACAGATGCCACAAAAGCTACTTCTACAGGGGATTGGAGGTTTTTCTCTACGTTCCAATTGCCATCAAGATTGCAAGTGTTTGGTTCAAGTGAGGGTTGAGTGTTGGAGCTCAGATCTCACAGATAGCATACCTGACTGTTCTCCCCGTCATTGAACAAAGTACTCAGGTTTTGCTCTTTGGGGGCTGAGGCCACATGCCCCACTATATATGAGGGTTCAAGAGGCACACTGCCCTGTGAAAAGCACAAGGATAAGGAGTGATTCTGCTGCTGATGTAAAGTTAGAAAAAAAAAAAGAAAAAAGAAAAAAATCTGAACAACAGCACATCAGGGAAAAGCTTTTTACCTCTACCATCTTTAACTCGGTATGTAGGAAACTGCAAAGCCTCCAGTCTTGGAATGCTACTTTGCTATAGCTCAGTTTTGTACTTCATGTTCTCAGAGGCTTTGGAAAGAAATCAGGAAGTCTTTATGGATACTCTTTATTAGCCCAGGGTCAGCTTCAGATTATCAGTCTCCAGAAGTAAAAGCTCTGTCCTGATGTCTTGGTTATAAGGAAAACGAGACCATACAAACACACAACAGCTTCTTTCTGATCAGCAGCCTGCTGTAGTAGGCAATAGCTCCTCTAGAAGGTGGAAGACAGCAGCAGCCCTTTCTCTAAAAGCTTTCAAGCACTGAAATACATCTCCACTTGACAATGTTACCACACTACATGTGGTTATAATTTGATGGACAACTTAGGGAACTCAGAATTGAGCTGACCAAGGCATCTGCCATACCTGTTGGTACCACTATCTAAGCATAACCGCAGCATGATTATGATATTGAAGCAGACTGCATACAGTAGGTCTTTCAACCTCTCAAAAGATGGAATAGATTCCTGTGTTATAGAACTCAGGAATTTCCCACAGGAATTAACTGATTTTTGTAAGTTTAGCCAGATTGAAACCTTGGATTGGGGCCTAAGACTAATTATAATTTGTTGTGTAATTACTAGAAACACCTCCACCTTCCACTTGTGTAATCTCATACCAAGTGTCAGTAAATGTTGCTTAACTGTTTTGCAAGCATTTTCATAACCTTTGTTTTCCTCTTCACCCCACAAATTCAGGGCCACATCAGAAGCATTTGAATGGCAGATTTCAAAAGAAAGGCCAAAACCTTAGGCTCCCAAACATCCCTTCTGAATACCAGATTGTCTTAGTTTTAGGTCAAGTCACTGATGACTGTTCCTGGCCAAATGTTTGCTTTCTCAAAAATGCAGACAAGTATCTATTTCATATTCCAGGGATATATAAAAGATAATTTCTGAAATGTGGAGCTCTGAAACACTGCAATAAGCTAAGCTGCCCACATTGCCAAGTTCTTCTAATGCCTTAGGCCATTTCTTTCAGCCAACACTGCAGCAGCATCTTTGAAAACCTTTCAATATACACATCTCTACAAAAACTTCAGCTGTCATTTAAAACATTATATAGACTAACCTGGTTAGAGGCACCTGGCTCTTCAGATAATGAAGAAGGCATTTCAAAAGGAGCTGGCCAGGAGGCCCTTCCTGCTTCATCACTCTCACCTGAAACAGGACCCTCCTGGTGCTGTTTGGAAGTGGAAGGAACAGGCTGAGCAGCTCCATCACCATTAATGCTGACAAAGCAACATTAAAAAGTTCAATCAACACAGTGCAAACAGATCCATTTCTGAATTATTGTATTTTGCTGTGCTGGTCTCAAAGAGTGACTGTTAACAGGCTAAAAAAGATTGATATATTGACAGGTTGTTCATAGCCAAACCCCTACAAAATGACAGCAGGTGTCACAATCTGCCTTCCATAGTTGTTCTTCCAAGTTGTTCTTCCCCCCAACTCAGAAATATTGAGATACACAGGCAGTTAAGTAATGCTGCTTATTTTAGTCTTTCATTTTACTTTCAAATGCCTCAAATTCTGATAAAACATTTGCATGTTATTTCCTGATCTCATCCCTCAATTTTCTGTATAAATCAGTAAATAATAAAGACCATAATGGAATTTTAACATTTACTTCAAGACAAGAAGCCAGGCACAAGTAAGCAGTGCAAAATTCAAGATTTACATGGACATAAGTTTACCTGTAATACAGAAATTTAGAAAGGATAGCCTTCTGGTACCAATGTTCTTTACGTTTCTTTTTTCTTTGCCACTTCTGATCAATCAGCCTTTGATAAAACTCTTTCAGCCATGTCCAGTCCCCTGTCTAGGCAATATAAATATGAAATTAATATCAAGAAACATCTGCAAAGTAAACCAAGTGTCCTATTAATTTATATTAATAATATAAATGAATAATCATCCACAGCACTGAAGAAACCCAGAAAATAAATTCACAGCTGAAGAACTGAATTGGGCATTTAGTGAAAATGTACCTTATAAGAAAGTTATGTTCATACTGAAAATATGACTTTGTTAGAAAGTACATGGCAAGAGATTACACAGTAATAAATACTTAATAATATAGTATAGCAATACTGAAGTAACTACAGAAAAGTGGGATATGGAATTTGAATCCTCCAATACCATCAGTAGAGGACACCAGCTGCAGCCTGCAGGTAGAGCGATGGCTGCACAATAAAGAACCTTTTGCACCTGTATAGAATTCTCCAGAATGTTGACACCTACAATGATTTCTTGCTGGCTACACTGGTCTTGAACTACTGCATTTTGACCCTCTGAGATAATTCACCAAATGGTTAACCTGAGATGATCTCATGAAGAGTTCTTGGATATCCAGCTCATCCAGCAGGAGCGTCCGCCCGATGCGATGCACTGCCAGGCTCACGTGGGACTTGCTGTAGGGGATCTTCAGCAGCTTCTTGATGTTCTGGCAGGAGAGAGGAGAACAGAGAATATTTCACATCATTCTAATGCACTGCAAGGCAATTCTTAGGAAACTGTAAGCAAAGAACACACTGCTAACATTGGGAAGGCACAGGCTGGCAAATAAAACCTTTAAGAAGGCCACTCCATGAGAAATTGCCTTTGTTGAGGTCAGAGAACATGAGTGACAGGGATAGACCAACTAGGCAGTATAAACCACAGATATGGTTTAAACATGATCTCTTTTGATGATACCCAGTTGTGATGATCTGAAGTGACAATGCAAGCAGATAGTTTGGGTTTTAAAAGTTTTACCCTCACCACAGGAATAGCAACACTGACAGGTGCCCAAAGGAATCTGGACTGAGAACTAAATATGAATAAACATCTGCCAAATATCAACACTGACATGGTAAGTAAGTATGTGTGTGTCCTCCTCTGAATTCTACAGACATTACTAGCACCCAAAAAGCTGATAAAAAGCAGAGAAAAGAAGGCTGGAGGGCAACAATCTGGGGAAGAACAGAAAAAAACCAAACCACCTTGGGAAGAGGTTTATTGATTTATACCAAAATAACCAATTTTAAACACAGCAGGCAATACACTGCAAGAGTGATGTGCTGCATTCACTAAACCATATATTTTAGCAGAAAATTAGTTGTGGAAATCCAGAGGAAATATGTTTTTCTCTCTGCATTTCCTATTCAGTGATCACAGCTCCTCCAAGTGACTGAGCAAAAGTTCAGTGAGCTGGTTGTGTTTCACTGGGGGATCTTGGCTTTTCCTCCAGGGACACAAAGGTGGCAGAAACCATGACAGTGTCCTAAGGTAAGGTTTATACAGTTATATATATTATAAGGTTTATATGTAGGAATTTGAATGACAGAACTTAAGAAGTGATACATACCTCTGAATCAGACACAACATCCACATCATTTCCCACCGAGTCAATGAAGTCATAGGCCATCCCAAAGCTATTTAGAAAATACAAGTTAAGCTTAGAACCTCAAGTTTCTATTTATTAAACATTTGAAAGCTCAAAGGTATCTTTGGAGGTGCTTAGATAAAATTTCAAGATGCTCTAAAAGGCAGCACAAGCTTTGCTGAAATCAGGAAAATCAGAACTAGTTCAAGTGTTTGTTAAGACAGCTAGAAACTGAGTTTTAATGTGACTTTTTAAACACTAAAAATGAGAAGAGTTGTTCAAAGAGTTTCTATTTAAGGCATGAAGCCATTTAAATATTTTCATTTTAGCAGCTGTCATTTCATTTTACCTCTCATGTTTTCTTAAACTGACCTACCTACACATAACAGCCACATCTTGTGTCTTTCTCCACCCTCATTAAGGCCTCTCTAAATTACAAGCTATTTAAGTTAGAATATTTAAATGCACAGATCATTCTTTAAAATTAAACCACACTACTGTTATCCAAACAAATGTATGATGTGCAAACATCCAAAGTGATAGTTTTTTAGTTTTTTATTTATGATTTATCCCCCTGGAGAGACTGAACTGCCAGCCTCTGTGTGACAAACGAACATAACATCTAAAGCAAGGAAAAAACTAAAAAGCACTGAGAAACTCATTAGTCTGCCCAAAAATGTACAGCTCCCAAAGCAGATGATGAGGTTTTAAACACAGGCCCTCCACAAACTGTGAAATTTCACTAACTAAACGACTTAGTGTGAATTTGTTTGTTCAGCAGAGGGCTTAAGCCTCCTATTTATAAACACTTTGCATTAAACTCATCCAACTCTTTCCCAGACATCCACACTGAAAGGTAATACTGCTTTTTGGTTTTGCCTCTTGTTTCACCTTGAGTTCACTCACCACGACTGAAATGTCTTTTGCCATGAGTTAGCCAAGTCCAACTTCTAAAGATCCCAAAGAGCTACACATGGGCTCTGTGACTTTCAGGGGGAACCACATTTGTTCCATTTTCACCAGTTATCTGAAGCAGAACAGCCAGTCAAACCTGTCTGGTTTGATTGTGGCCAACCAGCAACAGCCAGCCAGAAGAGCACGTGAAGTCACTAGGAGTATCTTGGGCAAGGTGTCAACACCCACTTGAATCAAACAATCACCAGCATCACAAGGTCAGGCTGGATGGGGCTCTGAGCAGCCTGACCTGGTTGAGATCCCTGCTCACTGCAAGGGGGCTCAATCTATTTTTAAGGTCCCTTCCAACCCAAACTATTCAATTCTATGATCATTATTCATTGACAAAAGAGACAAGATTGGAGCACACAGGCAAAAAAAAAAAAAAGGATGAAAAAGCAGCAGGAGAACAGTCAAGTAAAAGCAAGAGGCAGTTGTTATGGTGAAGTTATCCCAAGAGGAAGTTATATTACTTTATACTATCAATTACACAGGGTTCAAGTTCAGTTCTCACTGAAGGCCTGAGAAACACAGACCCTGCTGCTCCTTACCTGGAAAATGGTTTACTTTTCTTGTTGTTGCCAAGAATGGTTGTACCTGCTGGTCCCAGCTTGGCACTTTCACGTAGCCAGTTGGCAGGTGGCAGTTTCAAGTCTGTCTTCTCCTGCAGACGGGCAAACGCTGCCTGTGGTGGAGCAGAGGAGTATTTCACCACAGCACTGCTCTTCACTTCATTGCCTCCCAGAAACAGCACCGAGCCCTAGTTACCAGAGGGAAAACAGACTTTCATTTAGAAGATAATATCAATTAAAGCTGACAGGCTTGCTCTGCAATAAGCTCTTCTCAATGGCAAGTGATCAAAGCTCAGTTCTGCATTCCCTCGTGATTTTCTCCTGCACGTGGTCTCCAGTATCCAAGCTGCCTGTGCTCCACTTTGTGGGTTACCAGGCTAACGTGCTATTAAGGTCAGCTCCCCACAGAATGGGAAATTCCTCAGGAAGGCCAAAACTGAAGCAGAACCTCTCCTCGTGCTCCAGAAGTTTGTGACAAGAAGCGTTCATTAATTAATCAGTGGCAGGGGTTGGAAGGGACCTCTGGAGGTCATCCCATCCAACCCAAAGACATCACAGCTAAACAAACTTCTGCCTTCCCACTAGTTCTTTTCAAACACAACAAACCAGGCAACTGTCACACTTAAAAGCTTTGAAGTGATGAACGTTATGGGAAAAACAGATCCACAGGATACTGTTTATGTAAATACAACGTGGCATGTTGTGTTTAAGCCTAACTGCAGAAACACTGCTTACAATTAAAGCTTAATCATAATTAGCACTGTTCCCTACTGCACTCCAGTTCTCACAGCAGAGCTCCCTTACTGGCCAAACTGGGAGGGAGGCTGGACAGACAGTGAGTTCAGAGAAAGGCAACTAAGCTAGTGAAGGGCCTGGAGAGTTTCCCCTGTGAGGAGAGACTGAGGGAGCTGGGATTGTTTAGTCTGGAGAAGAGGAGGCTCAGGGGTGACCTTATTGCTCTCTACAGCTACCTGAAGGGAGGGTGTGTGTGGGGTGTGTGTGTGTGTGTGTGTGTGTGTGTGTGTGACCTCTTCTCCCAAGTTAAAGATGACAAGATGAGGGGGAATAGCTTCAAGTTGCACCAGGAGAAATTTAGGTTGGATAGCAGGAAAAAATTCTTTCCAGAGAAGGTGGTTGGGCATTGGAATGGACTGCCCAGGGAGGTGGCTGAGTCCCCATCCCTGGTAGTGTTTAAAACACGTGTGGATGTGGTGCTGGGGGACATGGTTTAGGGACCCTGGCAGTACAGGGCGAACGGTGGGACTCGAAGATCTTAAAGGTCTCTTCCAACCAAACGATTCCATGACAGCGCTCCTGAGGGCTGTGGTTACAGCCCCGCTACCGACAGCGCTTCCCGGCTCCGCCACCGCCTTCCCGCCCCTCAGCCCGGCC
>JANHGL010017173.1:0-13885 GCA_024611195.1 Ceyx melanurus
CCTGCCCAGCCCTCCAGCCTGTCCAGGTCAATCTGGATGACAGCACAGCCTGCTGCTGTGTCAGCCATTCCTCCCACTTTGGTGTCATCAGCAAACTTGCTGAGTGTGCTCTCTACCCCCTCATCCAGGTCATTGAATGTAATGAGCTCTCTCTGTTTCCCTTCCACATCTCCTGGCTCATGAGGCTGGGTGTCCAGGGAACAACTGGTTCCACTGCTAAAGAATGAGATGAAGTAGGCATTGAGGACCTCAGCCTTTTCCTCATCCTTTGTGACTGTGTTTCCCTCTGCATCCAATAAAGGATGGAGATTCTCCCTAATCCTCAAATAAAACCACATCCTAAAACCACAAATGAACTTGTAGAGCACTTTTTATTATCCATAACAGCTGTATCTAGGTTGAGCTCTCAATCTGCTTTGGCTCTTCTAATTTTCCCCCACATACCTTCACTACACCTTTATAGTCTTCATGAGAGACCTGCCCCATCTTCCAAAGGTCATAGACTCTCTTTTTGTTCTTGAAGTCCAGCCAAAGGTTCCTATTTAGCCAGGCTGGTCTCCTTCCCCACCTACTTGTTTCTCAGCACATGGGGACAGCCTGTTCTTGTGCCTTGTGTCTTGACTTCTCTCTTGAAGTATGTCCAGCCTTTCTAGGCTGCTGTATCCTTCAGGGCAGCCTTCCAAGGGACTTTGTCAATCAGTCTCCTGAACAGGTCAAAGTTTGCCCTCTGGAAGTCTAAGCTGACAGTTTTATAACTACTAACTCCTCTCCTTGTTTCTCCAAGGATTAAGAACTCAATCATCTCATGGTCACTATGCCCTAGACAGTCTCCAACCTTTACATCCACACAAGTTCTTCCCTGTTCACAAGAAGCAGGTCCAGGAGGGCACCTTCTCTGGTCGGCTCACTCACCAGCTGTGTGAGGAAGTTATCCTCCACACATTCCAGGAACCTCTTGGATTGTTCCCTCTCTGCTGTGTTGTATTCCCAGCAGATACCTGGGGAGTTAAAGTTCCCCACAAGAACAATGGCAAGTGACTGTGATCATAGCAGGGTTGCTTATGACAAGCTGTGGGGTGACGCAACAAGGTTAGAGGGATGGTGTGCTAATGAGGGCACTCAACCTGTTGTTCTAAGACTTACTGTGGACACTGCAACACAGCTGAAGTCTTATGGAGGTGAGCCAGGGGTTCTTGAAGTAATAGGGACCAACAGGGAAACACCAGTGAAATACTTCAAGATAATTAAGGGGTGTACAAGAGAATTAGAAGATGACATGGCAAACAACACACTGAAGTGCCTTTACACCAGTACATGCAGCATGGGCAACAAACAGGAGGAGCTGGAAATCACCATATGGCTGGAAAGCTATGATATGTTTGCCATTACTGAAACTTGGCAGGATAAATCCCATGACTGGAATGTGGCTATAGATGGCTACCAACTGTTCAGAAGGGACAGGACAAGGAAGGAGAGATGGAGGTGTTGCCCTTTAAGACAAGAAATGTATGGAGTGTTAAAAGCTGTCTCTGAAGAGTAACCACAGGCAGGTTGAAAGCTTATGGGTAATAATTAAGAGACCTAGGCAACAAGGGGAAATCTTGTGGTTGGTGTCTACTACAGGCCACCTGGTTAAGGGCAGCCCATTGACAAGACATTCTTACTCCAACTACAGGAGGCTTTATGTTCACAGGTTTTCATCTTTCTGGGAGACTTCAACCACCCCAATATCTGCTGGAAAAGTAGCACAGTGAGCTGTAGGCAACCCAGGAGACTCCTGGAATGTATGGGGTATAACTTCTTAAGCCAGGTAGTAGACAGGCTGATCAGATGTGATACTGGACCTGATGGTCACCAATGCAAGTGAACTAATTGGTAACATCAAGATTGGAGGCAACCAGCACTTCAGTGATCACATGCTGGTGGAGTTCACACTCCCAAGGGAAATGAGTCAGGTGAAGAGTAGAGTCAGAATACTGAATTTCAGGAAAGCAAAATTCCAGCTGTTTAAGGACCTCTGGGATACAGCCCTCAGGAACAAGAGAGAAGAATAGAGCTGGCAGATCTTTAAGGAGATCTTTCTGTAGAGCACAAGAGCTCTTGATATAAGAAATCAGGTAATTAAGGCAAGAGACTGGCATGGCTGAGTTGATCAAACTAAGGGGTAAGAAGAAACTGCAGAGGTAGTGGAAACAGGGACAGGTATCCTGGGAAGAGTGTAGGGACAGTGCTCAATCATGTAGGCATGAGGTCAGAAAAGCCAAGGCACAGCTGAAGCTGAACTTGGCCAGGGATGCAGAGAATAACAAGAACTGCTACAGGTATGTCAGACAGAAAAGGAAGGAAAAAGAACACGTACTCCCCTGATAAGCAAGACTAACACGTTAGTAACAACATACAAGGAGAAGGCTGAGGAGCTCAACAACTTTTTTTTCTACAGTCTTCATTGGCAACCTCTCCTCACACCTCTTGAGTTGATGGACCACAAGACAGAGACAGGGGGAGCAAAGTCCCTTCCACTATAGGATAAGATCAGGTTCATGAACCCCTGAGGAACCTGAACAAGGGTAAATCTATGGGACCTAATGAGATGCATCACAGAATCTCTGAAGTAGTTGCTAGGTCACTCTCTGTGACAATTGAAAAGTGATGGCAGTCACACCAAGTCCCTGGTGACTGCAAAAAGGGAAACACACCCATTTTTAAAAAGGATAAAAACCACGACCCTGGGAACTACCAACCTGTCAGCCTTACCACTGTGATTGGGAAGATGACAGAACAGGTCCTCCTAGAAACTCTGCTAAGGCACATGGAGCACAGGGAGGTGATCAGAGACAGCCAGTATGGCTTCACCAAGGATAAGTCTTGCCTGACCAACCTAGTGGCCTTCTGTGGTGGAGTGTCCACATCAGTGGACAAAGGAATAGCTATGGGTATCATCTATCTGGACTTCTGTAAGGCATTTGACATGGTCCCCCACAACATCCTTCTCTCTAGATTGGAGAGATATGTATTTGATGGGTGGACTGTTTGTTGGATAAGGAATTGGTTGGATGGCCATATGCAAAGGGTAGTGGACAGTGACTTGATGTCCAGATGGCCATTAGTGACGTGGTGTCCCTCAGGGGACCAGTGATGTTAATGTCTTCATCAATGACATAGTGACATCTCATGCACCCTGAGCAACTTTACAGATGACACCAAGCTGAGTGATGCAGTTGAGATGCTTGAAGGCTAAGGATTAAAGGATTGAGAGCAGACTTGTGGAGAAGGACTTGAGGGTACTGATGGATGAAAAGCTGGACATAAACCAACAATGCACAGCTGCAGCCCAGAAAACCAACCAATTCTGGGCTGCATCAAAAGAATTGTGGCCAGCATCCTGAGGGAGGTGATCTACCCTTCTACTCTGCTCTGCTGAGACCTTCCTGGAGTACTGTGTCCAGTTCTGGAGTCCTCAACACAAGACAGACATGTGTTACGAGTCTGTTGGAGCAGGTCCAGAGGAAGGCAACAAAAATAATCAGAGGGCTGGAATGCCTCTTCTATGAAGAAAGGCTGAGAAAGCAGGGGGCTGTTCAGACTGGGAAAGAGAATGGTCCAGGAAGACCTTACTGCAGCCTGTGAATACTTAAAGGGTAAATACTGTAAATACTTAAATTCCCTATAAGAATATTGGGGACAATCATTTTAGCAGGGACTGTTGTGAAAGGACAAGGAGTGATGGTTTTCAACTAAAAGAAGGTAGATTTAGACTAGGTATAAGGAGGACTTTTGTTTTACAATGAGGAAAAAGACTGTGAGGAAAAATATGTTGCCCAGCAAAGTGGTAATACCCCCACCCTGTCCATTAAAGATCAGATTGGACAGGGCTTTGAGCATCCTGATCTAGTTAAAGATGTCCCTGCTCACTGGAAGTGGCTTGGACCTTTAAAGGTCCCTTCAAATCCAAAGAGTTCTGTGATTCTTTGAGTCTATACTGTGTTTGTCTCTGGATAGATGATCAAATGATAAAGTCAGCAGAATTTACAAAGTGAGCAGTATAAAAAAAAATCATTAGAAAAAAAACGTTAAAATAGCATGTTTTTATTTGCTTTGGACAGCATCTGTAAACAACATATTGCTTTTGAGTTACCACATTCAAGCTTTAGAGCTAATGTGGTTATACAGGCAATTGGCTAATTTCACACTAATAATTCATTTTCTTTTGAGAAACAATGAAGTTTTCACACATGAAGATGCTTTTTTTCTATTCACAAAAATCTTCTTTTTGAGAAAAACTCAAAAGTATGGAACTAAGGAATAATGTAAACTATTTTAGACACATACTTCATAGAATCAGTCATAGAATTTTCAGGGTTGGACCTTAAAGATCATCTAGTTCCAAACGCCCTGCCATAGACAGGGACACCTCCCACTAGATCAGGCTCCTCAGAGCCCATCCAGCCTGGCCTTAAAAACATCCAAGGATGAGGTTTCCACCACATCTCTGGGCAACCTATTCCAGTACTTTCTGGGTAATGTTTCTGTTACCTCTTCCTATGTGACTATCCCCCTCCCCCACCTGCTGTCCATGCTGATGACTTAATGACTCTCTGGTCCTCTTGATTGATAGAAAATAGAAAAATTATGGTGTTTGGGTTTGGTTTTTTTTATTTCTAGGTTTTCTACTTGAGGCCTCAAGTAACTACATCTGAAAAGATTACAGAAAACAGAAGCTTCAGAAACTTCCTATTTTGTTGCTAGCATGTGAATGGCTTTCCCAAATACCAGTACTACATGCAAGGCCTGCTGCTCTCCACATTAACAAGTTGTGCTTTAATTTAGAAAGAGGTATAAAAACATGTCTGCCTTCTGGAAGGATTGCCAGAATGTACCTCACAGCTTTCTAATAAAACCTGGAGAATTATCATGGGTGTCTGGCTGATGAGTGAACTTAAAAATTGGATCTTTGAAGGATTTTAAATGAATTAAGTAATCAAATTCCATTGAATTTCAATAGCAATAATGAAGATTCATGGGATAGTCACATTGCTTACTTTAGATACCTAAAACAGAAACCTACATTTGGAGCTTTGACTGCCTAAACTGGGGAGAAACAAAGGAAATCACCTAACTTAGATGCCTTCAGTTAAGTAATAGCCTGCTTTCTCGGAAGGTCTTTTGGTTAATGACAGTAAAATTTTTTTCTTTTGTAGTCCTAATAAATTTCTTCCAGAGCACATATTTCCTTAAGCTACTGAAGAAGACGATTTTTAAGATTTCTTATTTCTTCAATAATGAGGGGTTTTTTTGTGTTGTGTTTTTTTTGTTTGTTTTTTTTGGGTGGGTGTGGGGGGGGGTTTTTTGCTGTTTGGTTTGTTTTTTGCTGTTGTTGGGTTTTTTTTCCTGATAAATGGGGATACAATTCTAAACAATAGCTTTGTCTGGGTTTCCTCCACCTAATTTTGTGGTCCCTCAGGTCTTCAACTGGACAGGCTGGCATGTTGGGTTGGGTATTGAGGTTTTTTTGATTGTCCATGTCTTTCTAAAAAAAAATTTAAAAAAAGTTGGAAAGATTTTAATTAACAAAATTTATTTTATGGTTTTTCAGCTATTTTAAGGATTAAAAGAAAAGCAACAGCAACAACAAAAAAGACCCATCCAAAGGAAGAAAGCTATCACACACTCAATAATACAATTGATTGATTACTTTGGGTTATTTAAATATATTGAAAATATTCTCAAGTGCTTGAATGTTGTTGCTGGTTGTAATAGTTACCTAGTGCCTGTTGTCTGCCCAGATTCATCTGCATGTAAGTAGATGAACAAAGTTTACTCTATTTCTGTTGGAAAATTCTGAAGCTATTGTGGAGTGAACCTACATAGTTACACAGTGACATTAGCTCTTCAGACAATGCTGTGTGTCAATACAGTTATTTCAAACCGGAGATGAGTGAGAAATGACTTTTAAGTCTAGTTGTTTCTCTTTCATCTCAAGATTGTCACATTTCAGCAAATAAACAAATAATAATTTCTTCTGTATACCTGCTTTTGCCCAGTAATTGTGATTGTTGAGAAGGAGTTGATTTATTTTTTTTTAATCTAGGTCAGAGTTAAACTGTTTTGTATTCTATTTTGAACATTTTTGAACTTTTAAAATGTGAAGAGATAGCTGTTGACTGATTTCTGTTCACATGCAAAAAGGGCAGATCTGCGGATCGCTCTATAGACTTTACAAGCAATACTGGACAACAGAAAATGAGACTTAAATGTAGTAAGATTTGTGAGTGAAGTTTTTAACCTATAAAATGTTTCACATAGCTGAGTGGACCTCATGCATCAGTCAGTAAATAAGAACAATAAATGAACACACAGGAAAAGATGACGGAAAAACCAATCTTGCACAGCATAATTTATTTTGATGTTGAAGAAAGGAAAACTGATTCACAGCAGATGCTGTGGCTTTTTCACATGTTTTAGAAAGAGATCTGCATTCTGCAGAAGTTAATTTAGCTTGAGCCCTTATTTCCCTCTCCTTTAAAGCTCCTTCTGTGTCCACAATTGCCAGAAAAGCTTAAGAGGAGGTATCGAGTTTGTTTGGGAAATAGTTGGGGGACCAGGATGGGTAACAAGAGACTACTGGCAATAGAGAGCACATACATGCCTGTATGCAATTTTGATTTATCATTTTGGTTTACAGAACCATGTAGATGGTGCAATAGCTTTGGAGTTTCATTCTCCCCATCTTTCCACAGAGAACTGAAATTATTTTTCCCTATATCTAGGTTATAGTGTAAGGCTATAATCTATGAAAGTTATTTCCAACCCTCATAATACACCCCGACCATTTAAGTTACTGCTCAGACACTTCTGAAGCTGTCAATATCCTCATTGCAGGGTCCCAGATAAAAACTTAAGCTGTGGAAAATAAAGGACATAAATATACAACGTGTATTTTATATCTGTGTGGTGGTCTTCAAAGCAAGAAGTAGGAGTTCACCGAAAGAACAAGAAATGAATAGAACATAGTAGCCTACCTGTCAAGAAACAGGAAGTGTTATTTTTTAAGATGACTTGAAGTAATACTTGTAATGGCTTCTTTCAGGATAAGTCTCTGTTGGGGTTCAGTGCTCTCTTTGGTCTTATTTCAATAGTATTTTATCAGTCAGACAAAATAGTATTAAACTATAATATAGTTCTGCTAAAGCAGATTAGAATAAAGATTTAATATGCTACTTTCTTTGCAGAATCTGATACCCACCATGTAGTGCTGTAATAAAATGGAAACAAATGAGCCAATTCGAAGTTATGACTCTCCATGGTTTTTAGGTCTCTCATACATTTTATAAAACATACATGAGAACTTCTGAATTGTTAAATTGAATTATTTTTTTTAAATGAAATTGTGTTCCAATACAGATCTAAAGTAAAATTCTGCTTGCAATTCTGTGTGCAGTGTGAAGTACTAGCATTTCAGCAACATGAATTCCCTGTGTGCTGAAAAAAAAAGAGTAAATTTTTTACATAAGTGAATAGATGCTAAGATAATGATCTATGTTTTAATAAGCAGATTGCTAATCTTGCATGTTAAATATTCTATGCAAAGTTGATGGGGGGTTTTTTTGTGCACTGTGATTTTCTTTGTAAATATTGATTTATGGTAACACTAGTAAAATCTTTGTGGAGATAAGCATATCTGAAATAAGCTAAGTGTAGCTCCTAGTGCTCACAGAAAGGTAGACAGACTTACTGAGAAATAAACATACAGCTCACTAGAGTAATAATGGCAATTATTTGCCTCTGGTTTCATGCATCAAACTTGAAGTGGAGAACCATCATCTTCTCCCATAAAATTATTATTTTTTTCTTCATACAAGGTTATTTCAGGTTTGGGGATTTTCCTGGGTTTTTAAGTGATTGAATGTTCATCATTACACTCCCACTAAATATTTTTTCCTCTGAGACAGCAAAAACTTGTCTAAAGAAAAGGTTATTAAAGAATGACTACCAACTCTGGTAATTTAAGTTTAGCACTTGGCATTTGTTGCCTTCCAACAGCATTGTAAATGCTGCTGGTTTATTTTTACTCCTAAGTTATCTTTGCATCAGAAGAAACATCCCTAAAATGCATTAGCCTTACAGCAAAGGAGTGGAAACCTATGAAGCAGGAAGCCTTACAAAGTCTTTAGGGAAATCTTGAGTGCTTTTGGGAATGATTTATTTTCAAAGGGTTTAAGCAAAATAAGCTCCAAAAAAGATGTGAATGTTTCAGGCAAGGTGCAAGGAAAAGACATCATGGCTTCAGCATGGACTTTGCCTTCTACAAATTATTTCACTACAACCACAAAACAAACCTTTGAACTTTTACAGACACTCATTCACAGAAGTACACAGGTTATCAAGGGTGTGACAGATTTTTTTGGAAGCCATAAGATAAAGCATTAAAAACTGTTAGGTAAAGACAGTCTGTGAATATATTAGGACACTGACTAGATGAACCAGGTATAATAAATGTAATCATGGGGATTCTTGTACTTATAGCTGAGAAATTTTACAGGAATTACAGATTCTGTTTCACAGACCAGAGGGAGCACTGGTAGACATGGGTTGGAATCGTATTGCATCAGAGCTCCCAGCTGCACAACTGTTTCAGCAGCAAAACTGCTCCCAGTGAAATAATAGGAGAATTAATTCTGTTCTTAATTAGGACTGATACCTGAAGATACTGATATTGCACACATAGAGAGCAATGACAAAAAGCAGATGTGCTGCTAGCAGTCAATACCATGACAGCATAAGCATTCCTGCTCTCTGTGTCACTGTGAAGAGTATGAATTTCTTTCCAGCATTCTCAGATGGACTCTGCCTCTCTTGCTATTTGTATTTTTTCTTTTCTTTCTGATGAAACAAGTCAGTTCATCCTAAGTATAAAAAATTTTGTCATTAAACTTTTACTTCACAGTCTGCAAACTCTAGATGATACTAATTGGAAATAGTTAAGCAAATAATATTATCATTCTGGTTGGAAGAGACCTTCAAGATCATCAAATCCAGCCATTAACCTATCACTTCCAAGTCACTATGTTCCTAAGCACTGTCTTTTAAATAGTTCCAGGGATGGTGATGCCACTACCTCCCTGGGCAGCCTGTTCCAATGCTTGACAACACTTTCTGTGAAGGCAAAATTGTACTACCATTTGCTACATGGGTCAAGAGACCAACCACCACCTTGCACCAAGCTCCTTTCAGGTTACAGAAAGCAATAAGGTCTTCCCTCAGACTCCTTTTCTTCAGGAAAAAATATAAACCCAGTTCCTTCAGATACTTCTCCTAAGACATTCTCCAGACCTTTCACCAGCTTTGTTGCCATTCTTTGGACTTACTCTGACACCTCAATGTCCTTCTTGTAGTAAAAGGCCCAAAACTGAACACAGTATTTGAGGTATGGCCTCACCAATGCTAAGTACAGGGGGATGATCCCTTTGTCCTACTGATCACACAATTTCTGATACCAGCCAGGATGCTGTCCACATTCTTGCCACCTGGGTACATTGCTGGCTCATATTCAGTCAGTTGTCAACCAACACCCCCCGGTTCCTTTCTGTCAGGCAGCTTTCCAGCCACTCTTCCCCAGACCTGAAGCATTTCAGGGAGCTGTTGTGATTGGTCTTGTTGAACCTCATACCATGAGCCTCAGCTCATTGATCCAGTCTGTCCAGACCCTTCTTCAGAGCCTTCATACCTTCAAGTATAACAACAACCCATACAACTTGGTGTCATCATCAAACTTACTGAGGGTGCCCTTGCTCTCCTCATCCAGATCATCGATAAAGACATTAAAAAGAACAGGCCCCAGTATTGAGCCCTGGGGAACACCACTTGTGACCAGCTGCCAACTGGATTTTACACCATTCACCAGCAGTCTCTGGGCCAAGCCATCTAGCCAATTTTTTTTATTGGCAAAGCATGCACCCATCCATGCCATAAGCAGATAGTTTCTCCAGGAGAACAGTATGGGGAACAGTGTCAAAAGCTTTAGTAAGCTTCAAATAAACATCATAGCCTTTCTCTTGTCCACTAAGTGGGTCACCTTGTCATAGAAGGAGATCAAGCTTGTCAGGTAGAACCTTCCTTTCACAAACCCATGCTGACTTAGTCTGATATCTGTTTGTCCTATATGTGTCTTGTGATGGTACTCAGGATGATCTGCTCTGTAACCTTCCCTTGCTCCAAGGTCAGAGTGACAGGCCATTAGTTCCCTGGATCCTTCTTCAGGACTTTCTTGTAGATGAGTGTCATAATTTCTAACTTCCAGTCAACAACAACCTCCCTGTTTAGCCAGGACTGATGATAAATGAGGGAAAGTGTCTTGGTAAAGGACTTGAAGCTCACTCAGTACCCTTGAGTGGATCTCATCTGGCTCCACAGACGTGTGTAAGTGGTGATCACTGACCATTTAATCTTAGATTATGTGGCCTTCATTCCTCTTCTCGTCCCTGTCTTCCACCTCAGGGGTCTGGGCTCTGGTCTTATTATCAAAGACTGAGGCAAAGAAGGCATTCACTACCTCAGCCTTTTCCTCATCCATGGTCAACACATTTCTCTATGCATCCAAAGCTCTCTGTCCAGCCAGGTAAATCTTTCCCACCAGCTCACCTTGCAGTACACTGGGATGGCCTCTTACCATGTCTTAAAGGTTTCCACCTTGAAGAAATGTCAAATCTTCATGGTCTCCTTTTTCCTTCAGGACTGCTTCCCAAGGGTCTTGGTCAATCAGTCACCTAAACAGGTCATAGTCAGGACTCAAATGAGTCCTCTAATAGTATTTTCAAAAATGTGCAAGTTTGAGTTTCATTTTCAGAAGTAATTTAGACACTGAAGAGTTTAAGTCCTGTTTGTTATTAGTGAGGTTTAGGTCCTTCCAGGCCTTTTACAATTTCCTCCCATGTCTTATATAATAATCTTGAGTTTATTATAAAAGATTAGATTTTAATTCTTGATAACCATGTCCATGAATTCTTCACCTCCTGTTTTTTCATTAGCAGCTTTCTAGGACAGAGGTAACTTAACTCCCTCAATCCTTGTCATTTTCCTTGATGATTCCCAAGTCACCTGGCTATTGCTTTGTCCTTGCAAGTGGAGCAAGGTATGTTCTCAGGACCAAATGCTGTTTGTCTCTACTGTAAGGCTTTTTGACAACAACATCCTATATTTTTAGAGAATGACATTAAAATTCTGTTTTGAAAAAGGTTGATTACTGACCTTTCCATTTACGCCTGTGTATCTCTGGAAATTGTTATTACTCCCTAAAAGTAAAATTTGGAAGTTGTTAGCTGAAGAGAACAACTAGCATGTGTTATAAAGTGTAATGTAGGTATACCCCTCTGAAAGGTCCTTAAATCCTTCTGTTACTACTCTCCATAATCAGATACACATATTTACTGCTGCTTAGGATTACAATGTGGAGCCTCTTGTTTGAAGCAGAGTTGTCAGAGGTGACATGAGACCAGTGCATCTGGTTCTGATCTATTGGATCAAATGGTTATGAAACACAATATGTAGGCTTTGAATAAGTAGTATACATGACTAGGTAACTATAAAGATTTTACCCTGAACTGTAGAGGAAGTTGTACACAGTATCTTCAAATAAGACTTATCTATTAGAAGAAAAGGTGAAGGCATTCACAGGTTATTTACAGTTGTCTTTCCTACACTCCTGGATGCAAATATGTGTGTACATGTGTATGCTTAGATAACAAAAGAAAACATATACTTTCTTTCTATAAACTTACAATTAATGATTTAGGAAACTGGGTTTGGAAATTATTGAAATTCATGGAAGCTATATGGCTTGATGTATGAACCATGGTATGAATTTTGTGCAGCAGTTAAATGAAATTGTCATAAAATATTCTAGGCAGTAAACTGAATTGCCTCTGTGGTTCATGATGGAATGAGGGCTATATCATCTGGGTTCTTTTGAAGTACATGTGACTGACAGGTAGCAAGATGTTTCTCACTGTTAGTCGATGAGTGAACTGGAGTGCAAAGTTCTTCAACACACATGGAGTTCTGTATCCTAACAGTGAGTCTTAGTGTCTTTACCTTCATATTTTTGTATTTAGATCCATTTGGAAGTCTTGACTTGTGTATGCTTTTAGCATTATGATGACAATCTCTCAGCAGTACCAATGTAAATAAACTAAGCTTCTCCTCTTAATTTTAGTGTAACAAATTTTATTTTAGTTATATCTTTCTTCAGGTTTTTGTTAGTTGAAACTGTTGAGCTCTCCATTGATTTCTATTGTTTGACCAAATTGGTGTTTTAGGGTTTTGTTTTCTTGAAAGTAACTTTTAAAAAACAAAACAAACAAATGAAAAAAAGAAAATATACTGCTAATTGCAACATGTGATAAGCCATATGTCTGTGTTCAACCTTCAGTAGATCAAATGAGAATGTGCAATAAAATTTTACTAGGTAACACACCGTTGTTTTTCTCAGCATTTAAAATCCTGGTAGCTCTATTAAATGAACATGCATATTCCTTAATTTCTAAGTATGGTATGTTACCCTTAGGACATAGAGGTTTCTTAAGGTGTGTTGGAAGAGTTTATCAATTCCTAGAGTAAATATTTTTTGCCTGATTTAAGGGAGCTGAAAATATAATCTGTGGCTTTTACCAAGCTGTGGTACAGTCTCTTTCAATCTGAGCAAAGGCTGGCAGAAATTTTAAGAGGCCTTCTTCAAGATTTACAGTCTAGCAAGCTTTACAGACTTCTTTCTGTTGCAGCCTATGCATTGGTCACTATAAACTCATTATATTCTATACCTCAAGCCTTGCAAAAGTAAGATTAAGTTCATGTAGACTTCCTCAGAAAGTAGGAATTTTCTTTACCAGCAGTTAGCTGGATCTCAGAGTTTGTATAGTCTGTGCTTTGTTGCTCTTTAGAAATGAAAGTTCTTCCAAAGCAATTTGTGTTGAGCTTCCAGACTTGATGTGGTTGTCTGCAAACCTACCACACTTCTCCAAGAATTAGTAAGTCAGAACATTCAGATACAAAACCTGTTGTCACAGAGGTAACATCTTCAGTATGACATAAGAATATTGTATATGATGTTCCAGTAGAATAATTTTCACATAAGTAATGAAATAAATATTTTTAAATACCTGGATTATAATTTCATTAATATCAATAAATATCAGAAATTAACATATTTTCAGTGGTAAAAGTTTGACTTCTCTGTTTATTTTCATATGACCCAATTGAAACAGTAGTTTAAAAAACTAGACAAGAAATTATAAATATCTGGTGAGGAAAATGTCTGTTTTCTACACAAACAGATAGAGGAACTTAAAATGCCAATTTTTTTTTTTTTTTAATGCTGCTTTAACTTAACACTTTAAGTGTATCTTACCAGAAGTTCTTTAGCAGAAAGGTCATCCAGAGAAATCTTTTACAGTTTTGTGATTGCAAGTAATTAATGGTACTGCAGTGTTCACAAGACATGATATAGAAAAACTTATGGATTCTGGAATAATGTTTATTATTTGCCTCTGGCTGTGATAAACATTTAATGACAACTACTAGTAGACCAAAATATGACTCCAAAATATATCTGTTAGTTTTCATGAACAAAAAGTCATTCTTTTAGAAAATCAGGACCATATAAAATAAATGCAATATACAAAATGTTACCAATATTGTATAGCTATAGTTACCTATTCTTTTCAAACATGTGGAGGGTTTATATTTTTTTCCCTTATGGGCAACTTCTTTAGTTTCACTGTATTTCCTGGAACATGAACAGTATCTTTAAATTAAAAAAAAAAAAAAAAAAAAAGAAAAAAAAAAAGGGGGAAAGAGAGAAAAGGGCAGAAACATAAATATCCCAGCCAGCTCT
>JANHGL010017173.1:13985-25613 GCA_024611195.1 Ceyx melanurus
CTTTAAATTAAAAAAAAAAAAAAAAAAAAGAAAAAAAGAAAGAGGGAAAGAGAGAAAAGGGCAGCATACTGAATATTCCAGCCAGCTCTGTTTTTTAACACATTATTATTTTATTGGGGTGTACATTAATTAGTCCTGAAATAAGATCCTGTGTGACATTCAAAGTTGTGTTGAGTAGCTCAGAGTTTAAATATTTTAGTTTTACAACTCTGTTATGCTGGCAGCAAACAATAGCTTCTCAGTGAAGTCAGCATATGAACACTGCTTGTGATGACATCTGGAAGGCTTGTTTTATCTATAAGCACAGTTGTAGACAAATGAAAGCAGACAGATGTAAGGCTGGTGTGGCATCTTCGCCTCCAGCATTCTTTGGCTGTACATTTTCCAGTGTGTCAAAACCAGGGAGCTTTTTTCTGGAATAAAAACATTCTGTCATATCTGTACACCAACTACTGTGTTGTCTTCTCTGAGCTCTGAGGTGTAAAATGGCAGATATTGTTCAAAATTTAACACAAAGCCAAATTTCAAAATGCTGAGAACTACCTGAGTGTTTAGAATGTGAGTCATCAAGGGACAATAAAAAAGCACAAATTATGAACTTACATTGGTAGTCTCAGGAATATTGCCAGGTAGGGGGATGGTGTTGGATTTTATGGCAGAGATATGCAGATATTTCTAAGATTATCTTTCACACTGATACTTCATTTCAGTAAAAGATGCCTTTGAGGGAGAATGAGAAAAAAAATCTGTTTTGGTATCAGGGTCTGTGAATGTCTCATCCTTTAAAAAGTGTAGCACAAATATTAGCACAACTCATACTCTTTGTGTAGTGACACTCTAACAGGCTTGTTGCTCTTTCATATGGATTAATTTTATTAAAATAAAAATTTTAATAAAAGAGAGATAAGAAGGGAGATAAGAAGGGAGGAAAGTGTAGGCATTATTACGTGTAGGCTTTTATTTATTTATTTTTATTGAACTGCATGCTGTAGTTTTCACCAGAGATCTTTGCTGATACAAACTGTAAAATGCACTGTACCTGCTGTGGTGCATGCAATTCAAGCACAAGTCTCTGGAGGTTCACAGATTAAATACTCCATCCCGTGTATGTCACCTAAGCTTTTGCTAATTATGTTTAAGTGTATTTTTAGGGAACTGTAAAGTCATGATGGAATCTAGCCTTTGCTAAAAAAGTTTCATATATTTTACCTTCAGCTAAGGAAAAAAAAAAAAAAAGGTTGAGTTTTGGTAGATTTAAGTCAGCAATAACTACAGAGAAATAAGATAAAAGCAATCAGAACAGTCCAGAATCCCTCTCTGGCACTCTGTACTTTCTCAGTATCCTTTGCCTGAATGGAAGCTGGCTGCTTTCCATTACAGCATATCATTCTAGTGTGAAAGAATCAGTAGCAAAAGGTGGTGAAGTGCAAAAGTTTTTTTAGTAATAAAGAATCATTATGCTATTAACCTGGGAAATACACACTTGTCAATTTCCTGTTTGTCCCCACCACAGTACCATCAATCTATTCAGAGTGCATTGTATTCAGAGCCCAAGGGCCCCAGATAAGTGCCTTTGTGTACATAAAATGGCACTTTTTTGTTTTACATGCTGTTAGCATAGGGCAAAGGAAGTGAGTGTGTAATCGCATATGTACAGCAAATAGCCATTTGTACCTGCAAGGAGCAAATGGGCCCACTCAGATGGATTGGTCGGCCTTTAATAGCACTTGAGTGAGCTGATAGGCAGACATAGATGTACCTGTTACACCAGAGACCTGAGGCCCTTGTACCTTTGCATGACTTTTCACTTAAAAAATACTGTTTGTGGTTCAGTGACTCCATCACTCTATTTGTGTTCCTTTGCTTGTAAGACCATAGACTGCTCCTGAGAGCCCTGGCTTCTAAAATTTTAATGCTGTAATGCTGACCCCTTGGTAATGTTCCCATATTGGAAAGCACATTAGCCTTAACTTGAAGGATGCAGTTTAACAGCCAGCAGTAAATATTTTACTTTGTTCTTCTCAGCATGTTTTTAACAATTTTTTGTTTGTTTGGTTGGTTTTTTTTTAAATTTCCAAACTGTAAAAGAAAGAGCAAATTCTACAGTCTGACCACAGACTATAGTTTCACAGACACTAAAAATTAATGTCTCCTCACCTAGTTGATTGAGCAAAGGTGTAAGCATGTAAAGACTACAAAAGATGTGGGTACACATGTACACTGATACATCATCAGTTACCTATACTGCAAAAGGAAATAATTAAAACATATTCTGTGATTTGTTGGCAGTGTTGTTACTGCAATAATTCTGTTGCATTATGAAGCAAACGTTTTCATTTCTTTGTCTTAGTATTTCTGGCTCAATGAAACCGAAAACTATTTTTAGGGTGAAAACAAATAGAGAAATATGTTGCTTTGACCTGTATATGATACATTGCAAACCTACCAAAAACCCATCTGAGACCAGAACTACTGTAATTTGCTTACAGTTGACTGATCTTTTGCTTCCAATACAATAAATCCACCTTTTTTCTGTTGATCATATTAACTGTTTTTTGTGGGCTTAAAAAACATTTTTGAAGTCGCTTTTCAGTAGCATTTTTGTTAGAGTCCCACACAGCTGATTGGCAGCAGATTTAATATCTATTATTTTAATATTTATTACTTCAATTATTGTAACATTCAAAGGCCCAGAACTATTATAACAGTAGTGTAAATATACAGTCAGCATAAGACTATGTATATATATTGAAAATAAGTACTTAATTAAGTTTAATTTTATATATGATTTTATAAACGCTTATAAATACAAGACAATATTGTGAGTAAACAGCTGTTGGAATCTTCATTGACTATTAAGAATTTGATTTTCCCTCTTTATCTCACAATATAGGGTAACAGTTAATCATTTATTCAAGACCCGCCTGGATGTGTTCCTGGGAGACTTAGTCTAGGTGATCCTGCTCTGGCAGGGGGGTTGGATTAGATTATATTCTAGGTCTTCCAACCCCTAACATTCTATGATTCTGTGATTCTGTGAATAATTTTATTTAACTTTTCAGTCTCAGAAGGACTGTTCTGCCTGGAAGAGTGAAGAAAGCTGAGTACAGAGTATTTTGTGTAGTGTGGACAGTGTGCTAGAAACTTAAAATAATGTAGCTATTAGAAAATATATGGTGATAACAATTGAGTACTGGACATTTTTATCTTTGCATGTTGGCTGTGGTTTTTGATTGCTTTCTTACAAAGATGGAGTTTTTTATTTCTACTGCAGCAGAGAGCTAGTGGTACACCTGCTCAGATGATCTAGGGGTCTTTTTTGTGTGTTCATCATGAGCAGAATCCATCAGTCTGGTGGAGTTCAGTATGACTGTCAACATCTAGTAAAAGCAGAAACTACTGCTGAGGCATAGCAGCAGATACTGCAAGTCACAGACAAATTTTAAGAACAGCTGTGTGTGCCATGCTTGGTACCTTCCCATGGTTTGGGTATCATTATTGCCAGACAGGTTACCACTCCGTGCATTGCAATTTCATTGATTTCTTTTGATCTGATTACTAAATGATACATAGTCTGCAATTAGATAATATGAACTTTCCCTTACTGATAACTTGCACTGGAACCAAATATTCACATACTCCCTGTGACTGAAGCCTGGGAATTTCAACATGGAAAAATGCTGTTAGCCCATGTGAGAAGGCTGGGGTGTGTTTAACTGCCTTTTATCATTAGTGACACCGAGAATAGTTCCCCCCATTTTTTTCCGATTTATCATATAGCTTTACCTTTACAGAAGAGCTGGCAAGAGAATCGAACATTTGTCACACCTCATGCATTATAGTAAAATAATTTAATCTTCTAGTATATGAGGATGTATAAACATGGACATGCAGACTCACATTAATAATTATAGGGTATCATGCTCTTGTTTTCCCTTTAATGAAACTAACCCAAAGCCCTCAGCTTTGTCCTACTTATCTCAGCCTGTAGCTGTCAATAGTCTAGGAATTGTGTTTCTTCTCCCTGACACTAAGTTAAAAGGTCTTTTTTATTATTGCAAAAGCAGATTTATTGTAACATATAATATGATCATTTTTGTTGTAGAAAACCTTGCTTATGTTCTTAAAATGTGCTCTAGCACAGCCTACCAGTATCCATGTGACTCATACAGGTCTTGTACTTCCTCAGCTAAAAAGCACCTGTACAGGAGATGATCTACACTTATTACATCGACAATCCTTTCATTTTATAATCTGCATTAAAAGATGTTTTTAGGCAGAACATTCTGTTTTCACTGAAGGATAAAAACAGAGATTAAGTAATAGAATACCCATGAAAAAAGTAGTAATTTACACTTTTTCTGCCTGAGTGTTCCAAGTTTATGTTTTTTCCTTTTTGTCTTCCAAATATTTCCAATCTGATTTGTTTCTCCCTTATGCTGATATAAATCAGTAACAACTCATATTTACATGTCTGCCAGTGCGATGCACCTCAGAGTCAGTAGCTTTCATGGCTTGCAGAATTTCAGTTTTTTAAATAAAATGCAACCCATGGGTCTCTGTAAAGAAATCAGTGTTAAGAGAGGTTGGAGGGAAGCACACATAATGTTGTCAGGTGCTGTGATGACCTTCCATTTTATGAATAAATGTTTTGCAGCTTTTCTGTGGCAGTCCTGGCAAGTTTGGGAAGAGTGTCTTAGACGTAATACATTTTGTGTGTAAAGGTGTGGTCAGTTGTTCTGCCTGTTAGATGGGAGTAGGAGGCCAGGACATAGCTAGACAAATAAAGAGAAACGAAAGGTACCACATCAGGAGCAAAACTAAGGAATGAGGATCAGAAAGTTTATAAATTACAGTATTGCTATTATAGTACTTTATCTTATGACACACTTCTAGAATTCAATTAGACCTTGTGATTAGTCCAATGCAGGTCAGAGATACTGAGGTGCAGCCAAGGAAGCTTATTACACTATTGAGTTGTACTTATCTCATGTTAATTAATCTATTATTTATCTGCATTGCCATTCACTTTGCCAATATGATAGTTATTTTTTTGCCTTCACGAAATCTCATGATATTTTGACTTTATTTTTGTTTCAGACTGACTTTTTCTTTGCCTTTTCTATAGCAGTAGATGCAATTGTGCCCATAGCTCAGGTACTGCAGCTTCCTCCATACAGACCTCTTATTCACACACAATCACAAAGATGAGGGTTCTCTGGACTGGACCTAATTTAAGGTAATCTGGTTCATTGAGAAAAGGTAATCAAGAACACTAGTTATGTTGTGAATCTGAGATTGAACAAGATTTTGAAATAAAGCTCTGATTTTCCTTCCTGAAAGCAGTATTTCATTATAGAGATCACACTTATTTTTACTCTCACTGGTTTACTTTCATTGCTTTAATTTTACAATGTTTATTAGCCATATTGCCAGTCAGTGGGTACAGACACACTGGGACCAGAAGATGCTTTTGGTCTTTTAAGAATTCCTAATTGGTTTTGTATGATACATTTGGCAGAAGATTTATCCAAACCCATTAATTCAATACTGGTAAGGAAATGGACTGTAATGATGGTAAAGATTGTTATCAGAGAAAGGGTAAATACATTTGGCATACATCCTTCTACTTCATTATTTGCACACAAATATCAGTATGACTTGGACAAGGAACATAGGAGGACACGTCACCTTGTGTCCATGCAGAGGAAATTATTTCCTTTTGAATTTTCAATAAGGGCTTCAAACATCAGAAATTTTTTATATTTATGAAACCTATCAGTCTCTTTGTAAGAAACTTTGTAATCAAAATTGCAGCATGAAACCTGTGTCAGTCCCTTTTAAGTCTGGAAAATAAGTTGTGTTAGTTTGAAAATACTAACATTTTCCCCGAAAGAATATAGCTGAAAATTGAAGACATTTTATTTCTTTATTAAAGCACAGACAATTCTCATTTTAAAATCCAGTGAAAATAGTTTATGGAAAAAACTTCCAACACTTGTGCACAACATTAAGAAAACAAAAGGTTTGAAGCTGAGTCTTTTTTTGGTGACCCAACAACAGGTGAAAGCACAATGATTGCTGTCAGGGCTGAGTGCATTCAATGTTGAACCGTTCTTGGCAGGATCCCAGAAGGACTTTTTTTTGCTACTTTGGCCCATACAAAATTACCATATATGCTCTGCAGTAGTTCAGTTGGGCCAAACAAACACTAGTTCACTCATGCAGGAGGAAAGGTTTTATGTGGTTTATGCACAGAGTAGGAAAGTGTACATTTCAGTCTGGAATCAGGAGGGTCTTGCATTCAAGCTTGATCTTCTGTGCTAAACCAAGCCAAGTCTAAAGGTATGTATTTGTTACCAATGGCTTCATTAAGACTAATTTGACCGCTAATGATTTTAGCATGTAATTATGTAGAAACATTGTTAGCAAAACATGTAGCCATAGCTTAAGAACTCTTATTCAAGACTAAAGAACAGCTAAATGTATGTAAATATTGATAAGCTGTATCTTATATGATCGCTTCCCTTAGCTTCCTGTTTGAATTATATTATCCACATGTAATTTGGATATGTACATATTTTAATTAATTTTCCATGTTACATATTTGTATTAAACAAAATTTCTTTCTTATTGTGATCTTAACTTTACATATTAATTTATCAGTATTTTCAGTAGGATTTTAACAAAAAAATATGTTGTGATTTCATATAGTGGAGCTTTGGAGGGAGTTATGAAGACAACAAAAACTATATTTTCTTTTTTTAAAAAAAAACCTAACTAGCAAACAACCCTAAAACAACTTGGGTCCCCTCGGGCTTGAACAATAGTACAAATTGTATGTATGTGCTAGAGATAAATATTTCATTTAAAAAAATTGCTATTCATGAGAGTGTTCAACTATAGTAAGGAAAAAAAAATTAAACCAAGCTATTATTTTTGAAAAATAACAGACTCTACAGTTGTGATACTTTTGAAGGGTGAGGTAGACTGATCTATATTACTGATCTACAAGAAAAAAGATGATCCAGATGCTATATAATTTTAGTATCATTAGGTCAGTGTATATACAGGCTGCCTTACTGAAAAACAAGAGATAAGCTGCAGCTGAAGCAGTGTTTAAGAGATCTCAGATACTAAGACATGCTTCAGTCTTCAGATTTTGCTTTTTCACAAAACACTTTAGTCATCTCATATATAGGTTTTAGGCTGTCTTTAAAATGACAGTTGCAACATCAGCAATTGGATTGCTTAAGTAATTGAGCAGTTATAAGTATTAAAACAATTCTTAACACTGAAGAATGTTTAAAATGTATAGTGTTAGCATTAATTTTGAATAATTTGTTAGCAAGTGAAGCGTGAATCTGTTTCACTGGCATACAATTCTAATAATCTGGATTGAATGCTTCTAACTTCCTAATTGGTTAGTTTGGCCTGTATTATTTATAGTTAAACAATTTGACACTGAGATCAGGAAGCACTGGCAGATTATAGAAGGTAGGTGCAGTATGCCTTAAGTCTTGTTAAAAAGCCTGCCTGCTGTTGAGGAGAAGTTATGAGCTGTAACCGTCAGGCTAATCTGCAATGCAAACAGTACATTTTCTTAGTATCACCACTATTCCCATATTTCAGTGACCAAAACTCAAGATTCATGAGTCTTCAAAAGCAAAACCACCCATAGCATTACCTTTCTCTAGTGACCAAAAAAGCTAATAAAGGTACATTAATTTAAAGGATTTATAGGGAGATTATAACATTGAGAAGCAGCTACTGGTACAACTTTAGGTATTGTGATGTTGTCAGTATTCTGTTG
The DNA here is from genome assembly GCA_024611195.1 of Ceyx melanurus. Taxonomy (NCBI): domain Eukaryota; kingdom Metazoa; phylum Chordata; class Aves; order Coraciiformes; family Alcedinidae; genus Ceyx; species Ceyx melanurus. Next base: position 21,799 of record JANHGL010017173.1, read on the forward strand.
TCCTCCAGATTCTTACTGCAGTACAGTACAGGCTTTGGAGACTGTTCTTTGCTTTTGGCAGTGGCACTTAGTGTAGTTTTCTCTGTTGCATGGTAAAATATTCCCAGTGTGCATCCTGAATTGCACTGAGGAATGAGGATAAAAGACAATGTTTGATTTATTAATTTCTAGTGGATTAGAACTACAAATGTTTGCTGTGTTTTTAATTTGAGAAGTAGAAAGAATCACAGCAGCTTTTAATTATGCATTTTGTGTAATACAGTACTGAATAGAGCAGAGCAAAATTAAAATTGTGGATCAAATGCTAAATCTGAGTAGTGACTGAAGTGATCTGTAGTGTAATGCTAATGGTTTTGCATCTTCCTGGCATTATGTCAATAATAGCTCTAATCACATTAAAGAGAGAGCCCATTAGCTTATTCTCTTCGGCAGCATGCACCATAGCAACACATTGTGAGCCTTGAAATAACTTGAAATATCTTCCAAAAGCATTGCTGTTGATGAGCTGAGAAGGGTGTGGTATTAAATATCATAATAATAAAACTCTAAACCTAGGAAAACCATCTCTGGATCTTCTTAATTAAGCCTCTTTTAGCTTCCACTTCATTTAAGAACTTGAATTTTTACTCTTTGCCTGATGTAAGTAATTTTAGTGAGAATCTGTGACAGTTTTGTGAGACAAAGTGATTTTTATATTGACTGTACCTGAAAAATTACCTTTTGCAGGTTTGAATCTAAGGGCAGGAATATTCTTAATGATGTTTTTTGGATTATTTTTCTGCCTGTGTGTTTCAGCATGTGACATTGTTTGTAAATTATTATATGTGCATAGAAAAACTAAAACCATATTGAGCAACATTCCCTTGTTGTCCATTTAGCATTCCCTTCAGAATTTGTCACAGATTAATAAATAGTTGTTCATAAACAAAAACAAACTAAACTGACATCAATAACAACAAAACATGCTTTTGTTCAGTCAGATTGTTTCACAGAAGTCGGGTTTTAAATCCAGTTATATTGGAAAAATATTGTTTGAACTGCTTTGAAGATGAAAGAATTGTTTACAATTTATACCAGCATGAATCAAAGGAGAGCATCAAATTCTGGCCTTGGATCCTCACACATATTTCTTCTCTACTTCAGCAGACTGCAATATTTTATTTGCAGTGGCAAAATTTGACCACTGTATTCCTAGCCTGTTCTCTGCTGGCTCAGCTCATCAGCAACTGACTTGACTTCCTCTATTTCCCACCACAGGCTGTTTGTCATGGCTTATACAAACTCTTTTTCCTCACTACCTTTTGCTCTTAGATACAGTCTATGCTTTCTTGGCCTGTCTGTTTCTTTTCAGGTCTTGTCTGAAAACATTCCTTTTACCTTTGCCTCTTAATACCTTCCTCCACTGTTCTTTACCATGTAAGTGTAACACTAGGATATAATTCCGTGTAACATTTTAGGATACACCTTGTTTGAAAGACACTATACTAAAAAAACCTGTATTTTATGTTTGCACAGAGAACTATATCTAAACATACCCCTAAAATATCTCTGTATCGTTCACCACATAAATGACACATTCCCTTTGATACCAATTTTTGTTTCAGTTACTGTTTTCATAGGATGTTTTGTTTTTGTTGCATCACAAATATTAAATTAACAGGAAAAAAAAAAAATAGACATTTGAAATTAATCCTAGTTACAGCAAGGGACCGACTGCTGCAGGGAGGCTGATGTCCCAGTATCATATTTAACTATTCTCATTAACTTGCTTTACTCATAGAAAGGAAATAGGTCTGTTTAGCCGTCTTTGGTGAAATTCATGTTCAGACAGATAGGAGAAGGAAGAGATGATAGCAAGAAACTAGGAAGGTGAAATCTGGAATGCACTTACACACATGGGTAGCTTCAGGAAGTACAATGGAACTGGGTTAGCCCAGAAATATTCACGGAGACAAAGCAGCATTCAGCTATGATTTAAGTCATGCTTTTTGATTACCTTAAAGTCTTTAGTCATTTGTATACATCTAGCAATCAAGGTATAGAACAAAAGACAATATTGAAATTAAATACACAGTGTTTAATGTTAAGATTTTACTTGAAGTCTTAGTTTTCTTCTTGAACTTGTGAATAAATCTTACCTTGGTTACTTTATTTAAATGAAAAGAAATACCATGCTTGACAGGCAAGTTAGCAAACAAACAAACAAACATGTGGGGTAGAAATCTTATCCAGTTCAGCTCGATCACAGTAATTTATTTTGAGGTTTTGAAGTATGGACTATTTAATAAAAAGATAGATTGGTGGGTGGAAAAAAAAACGCCTTATAAAAGACTGTATTCTGATACATAAGAGGTTATTGAATTCTTCAACGAACTACACATATCATAATTGTGCGACTTATCAACTATTTTGAGATAATTTAAGGGGGCCAGTGAGAATAAAAGTATTTTCTGCCCACCACATACCATAATTTTCCCTATTGAATATAAAACATTAAGTCATCAAAAAAGTGTCAATCTTGAGTAAGATCTGTAGCTAGTATTACTTATATCATCTTTATGGACCAAAACTCTTCACTAACGGTGAGGTCCCTGAGCACCTCATCCACATGTCTTTTAAATACCTCTAGGGATAGTGGCTCCAACATTCTCCATGGTCAGCCAGTTCTGTTACTTAACACCTTCAGTGAAGAAGTTTTTCCTAATATCCAGTCTAAACCTCTTCTGTTGCAACTTGAGACCATTTCCTCTTGTTCTATCACTTGTTACGTGGGAGAAGAGACTGTCACCCACATCACTACAAACCCCTTTCAGGTATCTGTAGAGAATGGTAAGGCCTCCCCTGAGACTTTAATAATTAAGATCAAGGGTCACATTTTAAAATGGATCTCAGTTTGGACTGCAGAGGAAAGTGATTTGTTTGCTTTTCATGCGTATATACAACAGGTGATCATCATATACACACCAGACAAAATCTATTCCCATTAATTTAAACTTTAGATGCATTTCCAAAACATTTCCAATGTTTTAGATTTCTAACGAGTCACTCTCAGACCTACCAGACTCTTACAGCTGATATAAAGGAGTACCTCTGCTGCAACTCTCACTCACCTGCATGTTTCCATAATGTCTTTGTAGTTCTCATGATGTTTTTACCTTTACATATACTACATGGAGTCACTAGTGAATGGTAACAAAAGCAGCATGTCCCTCTATCTCTATGAACTTGTGGCCAATAAAACTGACAAAGGCCAGGGTAGATCCTTTCATGTTCCATCATTTTGAGTGTAGATTGCTACTTCCCTTATCTTTTCAGAATGCAAAATTTTTAACTACTGTGTCATTTGGCACATAACCTTTCTAAGTCTAAGTAAGGACTTAGATGGCATTTATGGTTGTGACTTAATTTCTACATTAGATCTTGGTGTGTATGCACGAGAACTGACACCAGGAGATCTCATTCCTATTGCGTTGTAAGCAGTCCAGGTCCCTACACTGCTACCAAGTTCCCGGTATAGTTACTGGAAGCTTTTTGTGATTTTGTGCTAATAGTTTATAAAATATTTGCAGAAGGTTACATTGTTTCTTAATTATAGCATGACTTGAGGCGACCACCTGTATGAGCAGTTATAAATGTTTTAGAACTTGAAATCAGACTTATTTTATATTTACATGTCTATTGTGAATAATAGCAGAAACTATATTCTTGGATACCTCATATAAACATCTAATGAGATTTTCATAAAAGGCTATAAGATTAGAAAAGAATGTTTTCCCCTTAGAGATTAAATTTTGATTATTGGTGATAGGTGTGTT
>JANHGL010017174.1:0-13861 GCA_024611195.1 Ceyx melanurus
TAGCTGACCTTAGTAGTAAAGACCGAGGCAAAGGTGGCATTCAGTAACTCAGCTTTCTCTATGTCCTCAGTCACCAGCGCACCCGCTTCATCCAGTAGCGGGCCCACATTGCCTTTAGGCTTCTTTTTGTCTCCAAATTGTTGAAACGTAACACTTTCAGACTAAAATAGAAAAGAGACACCGGTAGGCTAAGGTAAGACTCTAAAAAAATAAATAAAACATGGCAGGACTTTCTGTGCCAACAAAAAACCCTCCAGATGGGCCATCTTCTCCCACTGCCGTAACTCTTTCTCCCTGCAGGTGTCAGGTCAGTCCCACAACCCCAGCTCTGGGGTCTCCAGCTACTCTGATAGCATCACTGACTTCACATCCACTGATCATCTGGCTGTAGGACTTGGACAGTGTTTGACAGTTGAACCCTGGCAGTCCTTCCTGGCAGGAACTGCTTAGGCACTTGGTCTCTAGCATGCCAGAAAGTGTGTGTGTGGTGATCAACTCTGATCCCTCTACAATCTGGTGGACTATTCAAACAGTTTGGAGGACAGGAAAAATAGTAATGAACAGAAGCTGCCACAGGCTCTACAACCATGTCTAAAAAGTAATGTTTGACTAGACAACTGCTCCAAAAGTCTGATGAAATGCTTTAGTGAGGAGATAATTCCCAATTACTGCTAGGACACGGAAGAAACAGCAAATGTACATGGGTTTGCACTGGGAAAACAAGACAATACCACATCTATGAGGAGTGAGATTGTGAGTTTAAAAGGATCAGAAAAGTTGTCAAGTGTTAAGAAATAGCTCTTTAAGCACAGCTGCAAAACCAGTGAGTCAGGCAATAATAAAAAAATACCCAATAACAACCATCTGTTAATCTAAACCATTTAAGGTCTAACCTAACCATTTGACATTTGGTGCTCAAAGATCATGCAGCATTTCCATACATACAACCAGACATGCACTCACACATGATCCTTTCCTTTTTACCTGGGTATATTAATAAAAATGAGTCCCTCTATACTTGGTAACTCCACCTCATGCTGGTCCACTTGAAGCTTTATGTCTTTGTGAAGATTTCTGGTATGACTTATCTTCTGCAGCCCAGCTTTCACATAAACTCCTTTGTTGCGAAACCTAGGAGGAGACAAGCATCCTGTAAGTAGAGGTAAGGCCCAGCATAGCACTCTTCCTCATATGTATACCAGTATTGTCCTCTAGCAGGTATGTTTGAAGAGTTTTTCAATCAAAACACTCTCAAAAATTCTTCTTTACTGCTGACACAAAGCATATGCCATAAGATGCTACTTTATGTACCTCTCATTTAAGGGATGATTTTTGCTTGAGGCATGTGGAGACCTGTGAAATTTTATTACAGAATAATAATCTCTTCTTAAAGCATTGACTGAAGGCAATGCCTGTTTTAATTATAAACTTCTTGGATAGAAAACTGTATTTTTAATTAAGACCTAGAGGTCTTCAAAAACCATGAAAAATGTTATCTCATGTGATGCCACAATAATTAAGGCACAAAAACCTTCAAAAGTCTTTGTTTTACAGATCGGTAATTCATTTGAAACATAGCTGTGGAAACTTAAAGCACACTTAGTAATGATAACCTGTGACAAAGCTCTAATATATCTAATTTTAGAGTAAAATAAGATGAAGATCCTATATGGCATGCCTAGAAATGTCAAAATATTCTAAGAATAACATAAACAAATGTTAAACACACACAGTAGTTTCTTCTATAAAGGAAATAAAATGCATGTTTCCATTATTTGACCCTACTAGCACATAGGTGTCGCTGGAATCCAACTCTGCAAAATCTCTCCAGTATTACATCTAAATATTGTAGACATTCAGGTGGGAAAGACAGACAGTTTAGTGTGTGGCTTACAGTCAGCTCTTCAGACAGACTCTTCACTGCTTCTAAATCTCAGAATCACAGAATGTTAGGGGTCAGAAGGTATCTTTGGGGATCACGCAATTCAACCCCCCTGCCAAAGCAGGATCACTAAGACCAGGTCGCACAGGATCATGTCCAGGTTAATTTTTAAAGTCTCTAGGGAAGGAGACTCCACAACCTCTCTGGGCAGCCTTTACCAGACTCTGTCAACCCCACAGTAAAGAAGTTTTTCCTCATATTTAGAGAAAACTTCCTATGTTCCAGCTTGTGCCTGTTGCCTCTTGTTCTATCACTAGGGACCACTGAAAAAAATCTGGCCCCATCCTTTCATCCACCCTTTAGATATTTATAAGCATTGGTAAGAGTCCCTCTTAGTCTTCTCCATGATCAACATTTCCAGGTTTTTCAGCTTTTCTTTGTGCATTAGATTGGTAATAAAAATATTACACTGGGCATAACTATTCCTACATGTTTAAACAGCATCCAATTAAAGATACCTGACATAACACCATTTAACATATGCATAACACATACTTCACTCCAGACAAGAGGTGTGTATGCTAAGAGATGTTTTATCTAACAGTTTTGTTAGGAATCACAGTACTTTAAATATCACAAAGAAGTATTAATTTTTGTGGCATGAAAAAGGAAGCCCGCAGAAACAAACAAAAAAATGCAGTACAGTGCCACAACAGCAGACACAGTTCTGAATTACATGACTTCTAAGAAACCCTTATGGACCACTGGGGTCTACTGGATCCAGAGATGCTGGATACAACATCCTGTGATACACAAGAAAGGGTCAATCTATCAGAGGTTAAACCCTATCACTCCATTAATGCATACATATTCAATTCCATTTATGTATCTTATTAGGACACGGAGACCAATTAAGAATAAAGAAAACGATTTCTGTAATGTTATCATGCCTACACCTACCTGAAGATTTTTGATTAAAACACCCAGACAGGCTTAGACAGGTGATTCCTGCTGCATCAGGATCACCACCCATGAACACAAAGGACATGGTCTGGGGAGAAAGTGCCCATGGCAGTTATTGATCCACTGCTAGCAGTAGCCAGTAATATACTAGCTTGCCTATTTGCGTAGAAAGAACAAGCACCTTCTACAGCAAACCTTCATTAGACACATTTTGCAGAAAGCTATTTCACCACATTTAATTAACACAGCAGGATGGAGGAAGCTCTCCTTGGAGCAGACTCTAACACCTTATTTGTGCTGAGGAAAATCACAGACAGTATGAGGGGAGACCACATTGAAGTCACTGCCATAAATAACACCGACAGGGACAAGAGAGGAGGGCAGGGCATCACATGCCACTCTTCCATTCCCATGGAACCAGGGAGTCCCTGCATCAGCTCGGCTGCAACACTTACAGCATTATCTTACCCCCAATATATCTGGAAGGCTCTCTAGGGTACAGATAGGGAAGTATCATCCTACTGCTCCAGTAAGTTTGGGGATTTGATCTATGCATCTCAGGAGTCACCCTTTAGCTTGTTTTTCTATGGAAGATGCACTGTAAGTATAAGCCAATATTCACATACTATCTGATACCCCACTGGCTACACCCCTAAAGCTACATCCACCCTTCCCAAGGGACACTCACAAGGCTGAACTAATTCTTCATTTGGCCTAATTTAATACCTCAGAACAGATGAAGCTAAAAGGTGATCCTATATAGGCCCAGTTTACTGGTTTATGAAAGTAAACAAATGTTTCTTAAGAACTGCAATCCTATAAGTATCCTTGATTGAGCAAACTGAAAAACATTCTTTACTTTTAACAAGTGCCATGAACAAGTCTCCATCGACCCAGGGAGACACCAGGGCATCAGCTGACTCTGTTAGTTGTCACCTCATTTGCTGTTGCCCAAGCAGCAAGCACCTCTGGTGGCCAGGGGAAGCAAGACCATCAGGAACTGCTTTCCAAGCCTTCATGGAAGCAAAATAAAGAAAGCTAGCTCTCAAGCGTTATGAAGAAATTACGTGAGCTGATGCACAATGCCAGATTTTTCAGAGCTCTTGCCAACTACTGCACACCCAGAAGGGTGGGTTTGGGGAACTTTTTTTAAAAGGTTGATGGGTAAGAAATCTGTGTGCTAGGCCTTGTAAAATGAACTGCAGTTTCCCATAAGTACTAATAAACAGGTGGGTAGCATCTCTCCAAGAAAAACGCCCGAGAAGGAAAGCATCACAGCACGGAAACCTGTCAAGAAAAACAAAATGACGGCCTTTTACCTAGTCCTGCAATTCAACAAGTCCACCACTGGGTGGAAACCACCACTGCAAAAGCTAAGAGCGCTCACTCACGGCTAATTAGCATCCGTTTGGTGCTTTTATTAGGGTGCTCTTACTGATTGGGAAAAAACTTTACCAGTTTATATACAGAGGACCCAGGATGGAAAAAAAAATAAATGGAGGCATTTTAAAACTCACAGTGGATAGATCATCCAATACTTTCAAGCCTTCTCCCTCACCAAGAAAGAAAACATTTTTGTATTGTTACAAAACAATTCTAGCCTTGCATTAAAGAATGCACAATATTCTCTCCACCTAAGTTTACACCCGTCAGTTTTGGGTGGCACAAACAAGATGTGGTCTTTTCTGTCACAGTCAATCCTAAAGATTGCTCCAGCATCCACTGGGAATGGAAGAATGAAGTTGTCCTGATCCTTAACTTTTAAGCTGTGAAAAGAAACACCACATAGCTTGGTGTTCAGCAGCATAAAAACCACAACACCCAGCACATCTGTCTGCCCTGCAATGTCAGTTCAGCACTGAATTCTCTGCAGGGAAGTCAATGCACTGTGAGCTGCCAGGCAAAGGTACAGAGTCCTGAGTATGGGAAGACACTCTACAGCATATGGCCAAATAGCACGCAGCTTTCAGGACACTGACCAGCTTAATGTCTAGAATCAGAAAAGCCTGTTTTACTTCCAAGGACTACCTGAAACTTTTGTTGTCACAACCTGAATCTTCCAGGTCTGGAGCAGACAGTTCACAGCTGTTGCATCTGGCATTGTACCCACCCTTCTTAATTTACTGAAAATAACAATAAAAAGCTGATCTTGGCAAAAACATGCACTTGCATATCCTGGGCAAAGCAGTTTTAACAATCATCACAGACAATGAAAGACAACAAAGATGTGTCATCAATGTGAGTCTGTACAAACTGTCCTGTACCTCAGTATCAACTAATTATTTCATGTTTCTTTCCCAGATCTTGGAATATATAGCACTTCAGATTTATAAAAAAAATAAATAAAAACAACAAACCTAAATCAAACCACCACAAACAACAAACCACCTCTTCTTTCCCTCTTGCCCTCCAAGACACCCTGCTTACAGGGTGTACAAATACACATGTCAAAAGTTGGCAAGAATGGCACCAGCTCATCACTCACTGCACTGAAGGTGCCACAGACCATGAACTGACTGAGGGAAAGATTCAAGGGACAGAAAGAACACACGTCAATAAAAGCTGAAGTACAGTCCTTAAATACAGTGTCAATAAGCAAAGGACACTTATTTTAAAGAAGCTTTGCAGTCAGTGTACTATATATTAAAGGAAGAATGAACATAATTCTTGATTATATTAATTGCACAAGTAAATCTAGAAAGCTTTACACACTAGAACAGGCACTGCTATGTGCAAACTTATTGCCCAGTTTTACTGCTGATGGTACTTTTAATCTAGTGGATTGAAAATGCAAACCAGGGTTTAATAGAAAATGATGTACCACAAATGGTATCCTGTATGGTTCCTTTTTTAAGAAAAAATCACGAGCAATGTCTGTGAGATAAGTGGGGTCATGTATCATATTATAACCAGTCAGAGAATATTTTTAGCAGTTAGAATTTGAATACTGCATAGTTTTAACTGGCTTTAACACTCTCTGGCAACCGAGGGACAATTTAAGGGACATGACGTTTACTCACAAACATAGGGAAAAGCAGACAAAAACAGCTTCTACAAGGAATTTCTGACTAATTACACAAATATGTTTTCTCTTTCTCATCGATTTCAGTGATTATGGGAAGACTATTACAGCTTGATCTGCATTCCAGATGGGAGGAAGGTCTTTCTCCACACCTTCTTAATCACAGAGTCTCCTGTGAGATACAGAGATGGCTTTTTATCCTTGTTACCAGCATGCAGATGCTAGTATAGACAATTGTTGACACAGCACTAAGCAAGACTGGAAAAGTTACAAAGTTCTGAACAGTGTGTTTATTGCTCATATAACAGCATTGCCCTTTCTCTGCTAAAGGGTTTAAAAAAGAAATATTTCCACCTCAAAATTTCACAGAACTCAACACTGCAGCTACTGGCAAATAAGTATGCTGAGTAATAATGACAGGGATTCCAAAATTTGTGTTGATGTTCTCTCTTGATAAAGGGAAAACAACACCACCACCCGAAACCCAAACAAAATCCCCAAATTCTGTATACAAGCTCCTGGATAACTTATCTCCTCCTTGTGACAACTCTGCCTCAAGCAATGGTGTCTGTGGATACCTGAAGCATTTAAAGATTATTAGCCACAGTGTAAGTTGGAAGTTGTGTGTTCCAGAGTCTTCCATTTGACACTGGTTTGTCCAGGATTACCTGCTATTAAATTTCCCCGGTTCTTCTTCTCTAGCATGATGGAAGTCCAAGCTCAACTCTGCGTCAATGCCAAGACCACAGTAGTTGTTCATCTGTACAATCTGACAAAAAAAAAATTAATTAAAAATCCTATTATTTCCTCCGTACATTTATCAATGAAGAGAGGTACCAGACTTAGCAGATGATACTTAAAAGTCACTTGCAGATTCTGGAAAACTTTTTCCAGAAAGACTGCACTAAAAATAAAGCTGTACAGACAACTGTTGACACATGTAGTCATTATTTCCAAAGCACCAGAAACCTAAAAATTTGATCTTAATTGCAAGTAATAAGTATAATGAGGTAGAAATGCTGAAACAACTTCTGAAATAAAAAACAACCCAATCTCTCAAAGTAATTCTATGCAGTAGCTACACAAGGTGCTGAATGTTAACACCACTATTATTTTTTACATCAGACATGTATCATGACATCACTGGGAAGCTGTTCTTCCTTACTCTGGAAAGTGACCAGCTTACACTAGATGAGTGAAGAACTTGACTTCACCTACTCAGCTGCATTTTAAATAGTTCCCTATAAGCCATTCTCGAGTTTCTGCAGGTTTCAACCATCTCTGCAATTAATGCTTCCTTTTTATGCCAATTAATTCCACAGCTCTTCTATCCCAGTCCTTGACTTTCCCACTCATCACCTTGAAAAAGCAGATTATATAGAGGGTACATTGATCCCTGTCTCCACCAAGTGAAAAATAGCTGGAACCCGAGCAACTGAAATCCTCCAGTTGAGAAACAATGCCCAGAATTTTCCAGCGAGTGGTCTAAAATCTTAGACAGTTGCTACCAGTATTACAATGTACTTTCTTTTTGTCACCCCTTTGTCCAAGACAGAATCAGGACTGACAAATAGCTCTAAATCTACAATCAACATTTATGTTTTTCTGAACAGAAACAAGTAATATGAATCAAGAGACAGGGACTTTCACTCCAAAAACACAGAACAGATGCCAAAATACACCAGCTGCAACATACACAGACACACGATGGCAGTAAGATGACAGAAGGATTTACTTCCTGTATATGCTAGCCACTCATAGTCACATTTTAAACTATTAAAAGGAAAAAGGGGAGTAGTTTTTCTTTTTTTTTTGCATGGAGTGTGTGTGTGTATGTTGTCTTTTGGTCAATACTCCAGTTTCACTGGTGTTCTGGAAAGTGTTTGGCATTCCTTCAAAAAACTTTTTTTGTTTGAGAAATAAGTTTATTTCTAACTGAAGCAAATAGGTATGCCACTGTCACTTAAATAATTTCATTAATCCTCTGTCAGATACCTTGTTCCAAACTGCCACAGAAGATGTTCCACAGTCAACCAGTTCTTCCAAAAACTGAAGCACTAGATCCAGACATAATGCTGTATTCACAGAGGAACAGCTCGGAAAGCCCCAAGAGCAAAGATTAGTGAGCGATAAAAGATTAAACTACGCTAATATCTATCTTCTTTATGATTTTTGATAGAACAACATTTCCTAATAATCAAACCCAAATGGTGCTCAGCTCACCTTTGGAGGCTCAGGTTCTGCAATGCCATTCTCTGCACCTTCGGCCGGCTCTTCTGCATCCAAAAGGATGGTCCAGCGATCCATAAGAACGTCATCTGCCTCGTCCACAGAAACCAAAATGGAGTAGGGGTCCTCCCCGCTGTAGCCAGCTCCCCAGCGCAAGACCCTCCCTAAGTCATTACCTGGGCAAAAATGAAGAATCCCAAAATATGACTGAGGTTTGTAAGTTAGCCTAAAAGCATCAAAAGCTCACCAGTGTTAAGATGCTCCAAACAAGTCATGGAAGGAGTCAGGTTGGACTCAAAAGCTAATGAGCACAAAATACTCCTAAACATTGCTGTGGCTGCACCAGTGCTTAGTAACACACAGAGATGCAGTCTCACCTGAAAAGTCTTCACAAAAAGTGATGGAAAAACACGTTCTGGAGCTGAGAAGTCAGGGACCAGTGGAGTCCACTGGTTTACATCAAAAGCTGATGCTCTTGGGTTGTCAGGAGGAGACTGCCTTCTCCAAGCCCTGCCCATTCACACCCATATCAACACTCCTGCTGCTCACTGTTGCTTCAGAAAGCATGTCTGTTTCCTTAGAAGCTGATACTGCATTTGCCTGGCCAGAAACAACACTGGCCAGAAACGAGTAATGGAATTGCTACTGCACAACTGAAATTGCTACTGCAGAACTGTCAGACGGGTAAAGGTAACATATTCTAGAGGACTTCTGTCCTCAAAAGAACAATAGTACTTGCTGTGATTCTCACCTGTTCCTAAAGGTAAGATGGCAACTGAGGGCTCTGAGCACACCAGCTTGTGCCTGATCTCCTCCAGTGCACCAAGGACCCAGCCAACCGTGCCATCCCCTCCACATACCAGCACTCGGAAAGAGGGGACTTTAGAGAATGTGTGAAACCTGTGTTTGAGAAACAAAGGAAAGAGGAAAAGAAATCTTATAACATAGAATAGGAAAAGCAAAGCCCTTTAGTATGCAATTTAAGATAACATTTATTATTGGATTTTTCTCCTGTTATTTTACCATCCATTTCAGGATCAATTCCAATGAGGCAATTGGAAAAATAGAAACTTTTAGATAAAGCTGTTTGAAAAGGGTGAAAACCACATTTTTATAGGACCTTTCACAGCTGAGGTTAAATTGTTAATTATTTCCTTTTTCACCAAAGACCCAGAGATCTAACTATTCTTTATGTCAATGTGAACACCTTTAATTCTCTAAATTAAGATGTTTATTAATGGTGCTTTTCGGTTTTGTTTGTTTGTTTTTTCTTGTACTTAGTCACAGGACTCATAATGGGTACTCATAATAAGGACTCACTTCCTTCTTAAGGAAGAAGTTCTTTCCCACAAGAGTGGTAGAGCACTGAAACAGGTTGCCCAGGTTGGTGGTTGAGGCCCCATCCCTGGAGATGTTCAAGGTGGGGCTTGACAACGCTCTGAGCAACCCGCTCTAATTGAAGATGGCCCTGCTTTCAGCAAGGGGGGTTGGACTAGATGACCTCTAGAGGTCCCTTTCAACCCAGACATTTCTATGATTCTTTGATTCTATAATAATGTTTTTTCTTCTTCATTGTAGTACTTATATCTTAGTATCTGTTCTTGTAGTCAGAGAAACTTGCTTGGATGCGCAATGCTTGGCAGGGTTAAAAACGTCTAGATGGCTGGGCCCAGGGAGTGGTGGTGAATCGAGCTAAATCCAGTTGCCAGCTAGTCACAAGTGGTGTTCAGTAGTAGGGCCAGTTCTGTTTAACTGCTTTATCAATGATCTGGATGAGGGGACTGAGGGCACCTTCAATACGTTGCAGATGACACAAAGTGGGGCAGGAGTGTTAATCTGCTTGAGGGTGGGAAGGCTCTGCAGAAAGATCTGGACAGGCTGGATTGATGGGCTGAGGTCAATGGGATGAGGTTTAACAAGGCCAAGTGCTGGGTCCTGCACTTGGGTCACAACAACTCAAGGCAAATCTACAGGCTGGGGGAGGAGTGGTAGGAAAGCTGCCTGGAGGAAAAGGACCTGGGGGTGCTGGTGAATAGCTGGCTAAAAATGAGGCAGCAAAGTGCCCAGGTGGCCAAGAAGGCCAACGGCATCTGGCCTGTATCAGAAAGAGTGTGGTCATTAGGATCAGTGAAGTGATTGTCCCACTTTACTCAGCACTGGTGAGGCCATATCTCAAGTACTATGTTCAGTTTTGGGCACCTCAGTCCAAGAAAGACAGTGAGGGGATGAAGCGTGTCTGAAGAAGGGCAACAAAGCTGGTGAAGGGTCTAAGAATGAGGAGTGAATGAGGGAAATGGGGTTGCTTAATCTGGGGAAAAGGAGGCTGAGGGGTGACCTGTTTGCTCTCTACAACTGCCTGAAAAGAAATTGTAATGAGGTGTCAGTCTCTTCTCCTAAGTAACAAGTGTTAAGACAGGAGAAAATGGTCTCAAGTTGCACCAAGGGAGTTTAAGGTTGGACATTAGGAAGAATTTATTTACAGAATGGGTTTTGAAGCCCTGAATCAGGCTGCCCAGGGCAGTGGTGGAGTCATCATCCCTGGAGGCATTAAAAAGATGGGTAGATGTGGTGCTGAGGGACTTGGTTTAGTGGTGGGCTTTGCAGTGTTACATTTGTGGTTGAATGTGACGATCTTCAACGTCTCTTTCAACCAGAATGATTCTATAATTCCATGACTTTCCTGGTTGCTCTTACCTTTTGTGACTTTTCATCCTACACACTGAGATATCCTACAAATTTTTATCTTCCATAGCAGCAGAAACAATGAGCAAGTGGAAGCATTTTGCCATAAAGCCACAGAAGGATTACATGTTTAAACCAAAAAAGAATTAATTACTGAAGCTGCAGCTTGAACCGCATCAGAAGTTCAACAGAATCATACAGTTCTGACAAAAAACTTAGTGTATCTTATTTTTCTTGCCTCCTGTATAAGCTGTGCTGCTTGCACAAAAGCTTTTTTTTTTTTTTTTAACGAGCCTGTCAAGACAGTTCCTTATTAAAGAAGTGTTGAAGGATTGAGGCTACTTCGGGTAGACTACAACCATCACTTTTAGCTTTACGAAGCTGGTAAGAAACTGGTGTTGATTAAACCATGTAATCAGTTCCTGCCTCCCTACAAGCACATTATGTTCTGTTCCTTGTCTTTAGAAATGTTGCAGCTGTGATCAGGCAGGCCCTGTTAATTCTGCAATTGTGGCCAAGTTTCAAGAGTCAAGAAATTGTATTACACTTTCCTGTTAGTTCCAAAGAATCATCAGCGGAAATAAAAGCAAAACCAAGCCCCCATCAGGCAATGTGACATTTCTCCTTCCATCCCCATTTGACTATAAAATCTTTCTATTATTAAAAATTATTAAATCTGTGCTACTTAGAGTGCATATGACTTTCCCAGGACAGGACTCTATTAGGTCAACACAAGCATATACATCAAGAAGCACTCCATTCTCCTTTCTTTAGAGAACCACGAAGTTTAAATCTGTTTTCCCAGTGGTCACCAGTCAGAATGAGTGATCCACTGCTCTCATCTTCAGGCACAGAACAAAAGCAATTTAGATTTTCATAAGAAAATAATCTTATCCATTTTTTTCAAAAAAATAACACAACAACATAATTTATTTTTTTTTTAACACATGATGACTTACCCAGGCAGTGGGCCACCATTGGTAAGTTCAAAGACCTGATGTGGGTTTAGCATCTTTCTGAAACTGTACAGCAGATCCCGACCCTTTAGACCACCACTTTTTGGATTCACAAATACAAGGAGTGGACAGCAGTTCTGTGTTATCTTGGAAGCCTGAAAGAAGAAGCCAAAACCATGACTAGGCAGGAAAATTAGTACTGCATCTCAGAAGTATTTTCTGATGCTTCCTTGATGCTTAGTATATAAAAAAACAAACAAACAAAACAACCCAACAAAAAAAAAGCCAAACCCTAAAAATCCAGATTTGATAAATTAACAGATTCAGTGCCCAGACAACAGACAGGTTAGATGCTGATTTTGTTCTGCTGGGAAATAAGATAAATTAAAAGATTCAGTGCCCAGACAACAGACAGACAGGGTAGCTGCTGATCTTGTTCTGATGGGAAATAGTTTCCTTAACCTGCTCCACTACACAGATGGGACTAACAACAGCAAAGGCACTCCAAGCAGTCCTACCTATGCATTTTCAGTGAAGGGTTTATGCCAAAGGATAGCAAGAGGGATAAGGTATCTCCAGAGTTATGTACAATTCAATACTTCCCTTGGAAAGAGACAACTCCTCTCAAAAATAACTGAAACATTCGTCTCAAGTTTTGTGGTTGTCTCAAAATGCTTGTTAAATTATGAGGACAAAACACTTCAAAATGAGAGTGTTAAGGGGCATACACTGCCATGACCCTCCATAAAAGGTAAGAGGCTGAAAACGTCTTTAAAAAAATATGTATTATAAAATATTAATCAGGAGTATTTGGTGCCAGTATCTTAAGATTCTCACACCTCTCCTGTATCTGCTGCTGCTGAAAGGCCTCTTGAAGCATGCCTAGGCCGCAGGGGACCCTCATACCTGCCCAGAAACCACTTCAAAGGAAGCCACTGCACATGGCAGAAAAGGGATTTCCCTGGGTACTCCACGGGAATGGTACCTGCAGCCTCACCAGAGGTCAGTGCTTCCAGCTACCAGAAGCACACCCTCAGGACTGGTTTTCAGTCAGCCAGTCCATAAATCATTCTGTAAAATAACTTGTGAATGATTCTAGAAATATCAGAAAATGTCAGCACACCTTTCATCTGTCCTGCCACTGCGAGGCAGGTACATGCCAGAAAACTCCATCGGGCATTTCAGTGAGCTTTAAAACAAAAATATTTGCCACAGTCCCTAAGCTGTGGTAATTTGCATTTAATAAATTGGACAGCATTCAGGGAACAGCCATTTGTCATGCAGCTGACAGGATGGATTCAGGGAACAGAACAGCAGTGCTAAATATAAGTCAATTTAGACAAGAATGATTCAGGGGGCGGTGAGGCAGCAGCATGACTGCAGTGCGCAAACATGTGCAGAGATACCAACAGCTACAGAGGGGAGGAGACAGCACCCAGAGAGCTTGCTGGCTGCTGCCTATGAGCAGCCACCAGAGAGTGTGAACTAAGGTGAAGAATGGAGATATCAGGACAAATTATTGAGTAACTATATATGTGAGACTGATGTAGAGACACCCCAGACCATTGTCTACCTGTGAGCTGCTCAAGACACTTGAAAACAAACGATCATTTGGGGCTTCCCAGTATTTGAGAGATTTCCTCAGATTTTGCTTTCTTAGAAGAGCTAGGTGGTAATCCTCCATAAGCTGCACCCTGACAGATATGTACAAACACTCAAAAAAACTTAAAAATTTCTTCCCCCGTGTCACTGCCTGCATGAGAAATGCCTTCTGTCATTTGGTGAATCTTGCAAGCACAAACAGAAAGCTCCCTGGGTAGCCTGTTCCAGTGTTCCACGACCCTCATAGCAAAGAGCTTCTTCCTAACATCCAATCTAAATCTCCCCTTCTCTAATTTAAAAACACTTCCCTGTCTCCTGTCGCTACAGGCGCTGTAAACAGGCGCTCTCCAGATTTCCTGTAGGCCCTCTTCAGGTACTGGAAGATGGCTATAAGATCTGCCTGCAGCCTTCTCTTCTCCAGGCTGAAGAACTTCAACTCTCTCAGTCTGTCCTCATAGCAGAGGTGTTCCAGTCTGCTGCTCCATCACATTCATGTCCTTCTGTGTTGAGGGGTTGAGAGCTGGA
>JANHGL010017174.1:21956-38366 GCA_024611195.1 Ceyx melanurus
TAAATATTAGAAGTTATACAAATATAGGGAGAACCTTCAGCTAACACTTTCCCTCTCCTAAGTTTACTTTCCAAGTTAGAAAAGCTAAACTGATTTTCATAAAAGGTGACTATGAATTCCTTCTGGCATTTAAAGTTTAATTCCTCTTGAAGTCACATAAAAGATGGAGAAAAATGCTTAATTTCCCGAAACAAGAAGCCTGATGCATTCCTGACACTGTTTACAGAAAATGTTGGTTGAAAGAGTATTATGAAAAATAAATTACAGTTCTTTGAAAAGAAAAAACAAATTCTGTTCTCTGAGTGCTTGTCCATATGTGCATACAGTGCTCATGCTTCTCCGTGACTAGGCACAGAGCTCAGAAACAGCATGGAGGACAGACCATGAAAAAAAAATGTCAGAGGTTAGTAAAGGTGAGGAACATACATGCACAGGGAATTCCACTGTACTGCCATCTTCTGAACGGTGTGAGAATGGTTGACTTCTGAAAAGTGACACTTTTTCACTAAAATAAAGTTGATGTGACCATGTATAACTCAAGTTATGTAATAATAATTCTCTGAATAATGAGATGTCACATCTCTCATGCAACCATGAACAAGTTAAAATGAGTAAAAAAGCCCCTTTGTGAGAATACAAGGCAGATTGGTTTTTCAAATAAGGTCATAAAATGTGAAGGAAAATAAATAATTAAAAGGACCAATAGATGCTACTACATTTTGTTTTGTACAAGTGAATGTATCTCAAAATGCACTTGTTGACTTACTTTTGATAGCTAATTCATCCTTGAGAATGTTTGTGTATTCTTCAGGGGAAAGCTGAGGTGGAAGGCCACCAACAAATAAATTTACTCGTACAATAGATTTACTGTTTTCCACAATGTAAAATCTTGTTTGGTTCATCTGACGTATCGAAGTCTAACAAAATAAAGAAAAATAGATTACATCACATTTGGTCCAATGATTGTAGTGAAAAAAAATCCCAAATAATTCTGAACTTAGCAATCAAGTCCTCTATGCCTAGAGGGTATCACAAACAGAAACAAACTTCAGTTCAAGCACTGAACTTGTCTACAGAGCCAGTTCAGGGGGCAGGTGACTACTTCTGTCAGAGGACTCCCCATTTACTATAAAAAAGGATTATGTTTTCTTGTTCAGATTTACCTTTCTTATGTCCTTGAGTCTGTTAAGAATCAGTTCCTGATTGTCCAGGACCATGCGCTGAACTAAAGACAGTAAGAATATGTTCAAAGGCAGTTTAAGTTGTCACAAAAAAAAAAAAAATTAGTAAAATTCACAGCTCTGCATACAGCTAACATCAACATAAAGGACCACACAGACCTGACCTATTCATTACTCAACTGAAAAAACAGAAAGGTGTTTTGAACAGTCTTATTTTGTTCACTGTTCTTAAATACCACTTTCCTCTATGAAAAGGCAAAACCAGCTTGAAGTCACTCAAAAGACAAATGGTATGTTGGTAACAAGCTAACCATTTGACAGAATACTTTAAATCCACATTCCTTGACTATAACAGTAATATCCAACTTCCAAACTTTATTAAAATAGTAAAACAATTGTAAGAACTTCTATCTAAAGTGAGGGTGTCAATGATGCTTTAAAATGACACTTTAAAACAGAGCACCATACACCAACCAAGGTGAGACATTCACAAGGCTAAAGTAACTTTATGAAACAGTTTATTAATAATGCTTAAAAAGACACCAAAGTACCAGGGTAGTATTTGAACTAGAAAGGTATTTACTCGGAGTGTATTCAGACTACTTCAGTGACTTTCTCTCTTCATGCAGCCTCACAAATAATGAAACACAAAGGCATGTGAAGTTGGAGAACACCAGCTTGGCTCCTGCAGGATGACCATGAACCTCTTGAGCAATAGCAGGACTGTGTAGTTTTGTACTTCATAGCACACACACATAATCCTTGACTATCTCAGCTCTTTTTGCAGGGAAGTGTCAGAGGGAAAGAGGAGAGGAGGGAGTTAACTGGACTTTACGATTAATGTTTACTAAATAACTGCAGTTAAGAAAATTAGGTCAGTTAAAGGCAGCTCCCGCTCCCAAATCACAGCTCTTTGCCCAAGTGTCAGTACCCACCAGAAACCACTAATAAACTTCCATGTGAGAATGAATGAAGGGAACCATGTTCCCACAGGATACATGACTGAAAGAAACAACATCACTTTTGAATAAATATTTTAACATGATGGTGATGTTTCATTTGTGAAGTCATTTACTATATAAAAAAAACAAAATCCAAAACCTAGGCTAAAAAGGGGGGGAAAAAAAGTTAGAAGATCAGTTACAGATGTGCCCTTGGCCAATGCTCCTTCACTTACCTTGCTTACTGCCCATAAGCACTTCCACCAGTTTGAAGTTCTGGAAGCACTCCATCTGCCAAAAGATTTAGCATGTAAATATATTTTCTGAACATAATATTATTTTACGGAATGTTTACACACTGCACACACAGCAGATGGAAATTCAGACATTTTAAATCAGCCATTATGTTCTTCCCCCAACCCACTCCTCCCAAGTCAGGAATAATCTTTATTTTACACACTCAGCCTTCCATACATAGCGTCAGACTCCCGTGCCCTTAACTACATCAGCAACCTCACAGCCCCCAGGTGAAGGGGCACCTGTAAACCACTGTAAACTCTATCCCTCTTCAGTGATCAACAGCTCAACCAGGATACTTCTAGAACATCCTTCCAGAGAAAATCTGCAGGACTGGGAATGTACGTGCTCTTTGAGAAGATGGCCCAAGAACCAGGCTCGACAAAAGCAGACTGACTGGTCCCCATCTCCAAGGGGACTCCGCTGGCACTGATGGAATGAAACCCTCTTCACATGCGCCACAGTCCCTTCTCTACGTTATACAGCCAGAGACCACCCAAGTCCCTTGCAGTCGAATGAGAAATGCTAGCACAGCCAAGAGTTGAACCATTTACTAGGATTACTGTAATCCTGGAAACATGTGATGCTCACGATTGAGGAAGTCAATTTTTGGCCTTGAAACTCAGGGGACAAATGATCTTGCTTACATGTCATGAACAGGAGTGTTAAAAGCCTCAGCTGACTGCATTTTCTTTGGTTGAAATTTGCTGACAATGACTTGGAGAGGATGTTCAGTGTGTGCTGGATATTAAAAAGAGATTTCCTATGCCTGTGTCTTCACACAGAAGAAGAACACCCTTTAAAGAACTAGCAGGATGAGAGAAATTGCAATTGACCCAAGGAATTCAGTCTCTTACAATATAAAACTAGCTTCCCAAACATAGAGATGTGACATCACAAAGTCCCCAACTACCTTGTTTGACAGTTGTTTTTTTTTCAGATGAGACAGGTTTTGTTAAAAGGTCCATAGCACCTAGCAAAAAGAACAGGAATAAAATCCTAGAACCATCCTATGACACAAAATAAGCCACTACATAGCATTAAATGGCTGTTTGCACTTATACAGAGATGTACAATGATCACCTACTACAGATAGTTAGCCACATGCATGCTCCTACATGCCCTGTAAATATAACCTCAAAAGGTGGTAGTCACCTGCTGTGAGCACAGCTGTTTCCTGGAGCAGCAGAAGCTGATCTGCTGGTGTGCATACAAGCCTCAACTGCTGAATGAAATGAAACTATAGCATTATGCCTCCACACCTGTGTCTGACTGAGACTGACAGTGCCTTGGCACACTTGCAAATTCTACTGATTCCTAGAGGTCACACTATCTCGATACCAACTTAAGAAAGACAGGCAGACTGAAATGAGATCATGTTCCAAGGAAAACATGTATCTCCAAGATTACAAGATATATCTAATAATTTCCAGTGAGGTGCAAAGGAATGCAAGTGGTAAAGAATATGGGTGCAATTCTGAGCTAATTCCTTCTTTGCAGTCCTTGAGAATTACAGATGCTGTTTGCCACTGCAGGAAGAACATTCACATGGCTGAAGCTCACTTACAGTTCAAGCTGGCCAGCACTGTGAAGGACAACAAAAAGGGCTCTTTAAAATATGTTAATAGCAAAAGGAGAATCAGAGATAACATTGGTCTGCTGCTTGACAAGGTCAGTGACCTCACAAATATGGAAGCAGACAAAGTGGAGATTTATAATGCCTTCTTTGCCTCTGTCTTCAACACCAGTGATGGGGTCTAGAACCTCAGGAGCCCTGTGCTGCAGGATTGTGACCGGGATGACAATAAACTCGCTTTTCAGGACTTGCTCAAGAGGGCAGCAAATGAGAGGTGTTGATCTCTCTCTGGTTACCAACAATAGGTCAAGAGGAAAGGGAAAGAAACTGCCATCAGGGCAAGTTCAGATTGTGCATTAGGAAAAGGTCCTTCATTGAGAGAGCGGTTTGTCCCTGGAACAGGCTCCCCAGGAAAGAGGTTCAGAGTTCAAAGAGCAGTGGTATGACACTCTTAGTCACACAGTTGAGTTTTAGGTAGTACTGTGAAGAGTAGGTAGTTGGACTTGATGATCCTTATGGGTCTAACTTGACATATTCTATGATTTCTATTATTTCCTTTGCACAGCAGTACAAAGCAGTACAAAGAGACAAGCATGACCACCCTAACAGTGACTGCCAGTTTCCCAACAAGGTAAGATTAGCAGCGCAGTTAGACAGAATAATACTCAAGTACAAGTATCTTAAGACAGAAACAACCAGAAAAAGACCCCTGCACACCCAGAATCATTGTGTTCATACAACTAAATCTGCTTGACCCAGAAAGACCAATGGTAACTTCCAGTACAGAGAAACCCAGTCTACCAACTAGACCCAGAAGGTTTTCAGCATTATATCAGTCAAAAAGTATCATATACCAAACAGTAACAACATTCAGATTAAATGCAAATGGACTGACTATAATTTTTCTAAAGAGAAAAACATAGACACCCCACTGCAGGGTCACCCAGGTGGGATATGGACATGCTTAGGGTCTTTTATTTACCTGCCTTCCAAGTAATGGAAGCACTTCTTTGATCACAGCCTGTGCAGTGCTATCCTTACTCACTCGTAGAGAAACAAATGCCATTCCCACCCTAAAGAGAAAATAAATACTTATTTTAGGGCAATCATTTGACCTATCCTATGTGTACCTGTTTTACCTTAGAGGCAAATTTCCTGTGGGGGCAGGAAAAATTTTGCATTAGTTGAAGAAAGCTGTTTTCTGAGGCCCATGGCAGATGCAGTTGTCAGACAGACAAGTAAACTTTCGAGGAACTGGTCATTACAATTGTAGTACTGCAAATTAGTTTCTTCACATATACCGATTTACTTGCAAGTCTTTAAGATTTGACAATGCAGTTGCATTAGTAAAATGAACACGTTTACCCACTACCCTTAAAAAATTTACTCTTAGTAAATGCTCCAATCAGTCTTGCTCCCACAGCTAAATATGCTTAAAATGTGCATTTTATCAGTGGTAAATGGAACTTTTTTTTTTTTTTATCTATTCTTACATCAGAAGTTACACTGAATTCTTCCTACTTAGTATTTCTTCCAAAAAACGACCAAGCTTTCAAGTGACACGTGTATGTCATCACCTGTTCACAAATGCAGTTAATCTAAAATTGCATCTTCTTGGCCAACCACACAATAATGGAATGGCACAAGTTGCATGGCATGTTCTTTGCTTGTAAAGAAACACAAGAGCATGTTTCCAGGCACAGAAATGAATAATATGTGTATTAATAATTCAGAAAAATAAACAGAAAAATACTGAAATACTGAAGAAGAAACTACAAGTTTTCTTGTTATAACTGTACAAGTCAATAATTTAAATACACTGTGTAAGACTACAGAAGACAAATGCAGCCAAGCAGGATAACCTCATGCTACGGGAGGAAAACACTCACTTCAGCCAGGCAGGATAAATTCTTATCACTTCCTCATCCTTTGGTTTGGCTCTGATGATCCAAGCTTCGGGAACAGATTCTCTGAATACCGAGCTCAAGTTGATGTCCTCTGCAGCATCATTCCTGTTGATAACATCATCAGAGAGCAGTGCCTGCTGTGTAAAGGTCTGAAGCTCGTACTCCTGCTGGTCATCGCTTATGTAGTATGCCCTCAAAGCAGCCTCCTACAGCACAGCAAGATAAATTAACATTTTCTTAAAAAGACTCCATTAACACCTGTATAGCCATACACATATTTATAAATATCTTCCTCATGGAACCAAACTTTAACACTTGTTTTAATCACAGAACAGTGGATAAATAACAATGGCATAAATCAAAACAAGCATAAAGTTTTGAAAACAAATGTTAGCATATGATACAATAAGAAAACTTGATATATCAATGGATTTGAACACAGTCCACAGTATTTTTGTCAAGTGACTAATTTTAACTCCACAGATCAAATGTAAAAATATGGCACTGATAAAGCTGCACTCATTTAGTTAGCTACATTAACTACAAAATTTAGTCCACAAGGAAAATAGTAAATGATACACTTGGCCGTGCTCAGCTCTACTTATTCAATCTTCTTTCACTAAGGGGGATGCTGAAATGTCAGACACAAGGTTGCTGAACCCACACACCTCTGAAGAGGAAAGGCAAGGGCTGTCCTTTGAAGTTGCAAGAAGTCACAGAATTGTACATTGATTACTGACCCATACCTGCAGCACCTCTGCTAACACAGATGCCACAGTGAGTGCAGCGCAGTAAGTCACTTGGGAGAACTGGTATTAACTTGCTCTGGTATTATAAGCTGCAGCCTGATAAAATATGCTTGAAAGGCAAGTAGCAATCCTAAATAACAGTGCTTTCAGCATTGTACACAATTTCCCTTTATGATCTTTGACATACGGAACACTACTAATTGTTTTCAAGAATTCTGTCAAATTTGTACACAGTATCAAGATAAAAATCTTAATGAGTTGTAGATACAAATTGTCAAAAGTTCTGATATAGTGAGTTCTCCAAGACTCCTTTGTCAAGTCCTCACCATGTTCAGTTCTACTGTGCATCACCACATACCTGCTCTGGGCTTCACTGCTGCATGGGGGGTCTCTACCCAGACAGTAAATTAAGATCTGTACAAAGCAATTGATTTAGTACTAAGCAATGTTTCCACCCCAAGTGGAGCACTAGAAAACCTAGGGAATGGCTACTATGTGATCAGTAATTAATTATTTTCACAGCTAAGGAGTAACTACAGCACGTCTCAGTCTTCAAGCTGATTAATTGAAGTGGTGGCTGTCCAGGATAAATGTCAAACCACTAAATACTATACAAGAGGAGCAATATCTAAGGAGCGGAATGTCTAGTAGTGCTCACATCAGTAAAACCAGGCATCAGTGTCACATAAGAAAGAATGAGTGCCTAACATGTCATATGCTATGGTCCCTGTTATGCTATAGATATGTAGGCCACCACTACTTCAGATGCTCAAAAGTAAGAATTCTACATAAAGTAGTCAAATGATATTGAAATATTATCACCACTTAAATATTTTGCTGCTGTTGAGTTACATTTGTAAAACTGTTATAATATACAATAATGTATATTACATGATTTGCATAATAATGTAATTTTACATAAATTACCCCTTTATCACACTCAGTAGTGACCTTCACTGGGTATCTTACCACAACTTCTTCATTTTTTGCAATCCTTGGAACTGAAATCAGTCGAAATTGGTTGCGTTTCACTGCATCATTCCCATCAAATATCTTTAATGTTTGTTTACCTGAATGAAAACAATTATTGTATTTCAATAACACAGCCCTCAAATCATAAAACTACCTGGAAAGGAAGAATATAATGGAACTATTAAAAACCTGCTTTCAACCCACTGAACTTTTTCTTCATCATGAGCTCTGAAGTTAAATATTTTCATTTTTGTTTTGTTACTGTCCATTCAAAACAGAAGTACATTTGCAGAGGAAAGTGGGAAGAACACTTCAAGTAATCATAATCTTATCCTGTTTTTTCATATAATTGCTTTTATATAACTGTATAACCATATTGCTTATGTTATCACTTATCTTCACCATTCAACACTGTATTTATTATTGGTGAGTTCAACAGCTTGAAAACCAAGACAGTGCTATCACCTCCAGAAGACCTCCCATAGCACTATCCGTTCTGAGAACATCCTTCCAATGGAAGTCCTTCAATACCTGGCTAGCTGAACAGCCAACAGGAGTAACTACAGAGAAGGATGGTACATCAGATAAAGAAGTACAACCTTTTGCTATGTTTCATTTCACTAAAGCCTTACCAAAATCATGCTCAAACCATAGAGCACATGTTTCAGACACCTCTGTAAGGGTGAAGAGTTAAGGATTTCAGGTTCACCGTTCAAAGACACAAGACGCAGTCTGGTTCAATCCACTGTATGATACAGTTTCTCTCTTACTTGACTATTTTAAGAGCAATAGCAATGTGTAACAAAATGCTTATATAACAGAAAGTTTTTGAGAGGTTTTAAGAACAAATTAATATTATCAGTCCAATAGGTGTGTCCTTAATGCCTATGGAAAGGAATCAAATGAATCCATTCAAACCGCAAAGGAGATTCCAACAAGACAGATCTTGTGTCTTCCCCTGATCACATCTTTATGAAGAGACCTGGTGCACTGTTCAGTTTTGGAGGTTCTTTAACAGAAAGCCCAAGCTTTACAACAGGCAAGACAGTATTTGCCCCTTTTGTTGCAAGGTAGAGCTAAACTGTTAACAAAAGTCACTCTGTATAGCAGTGTTACAGACAGTGATCTCATTGCAAATCTGTGCGTGCCTGCATTCATCATAAAGTACTCAAATCATTAGCAGCTGTCACTTGCGTGCTTGCAATGTTAGAAAGATTAAAATGAAAGCCATGTATACCATCTATAATGTCTACACAACTTTAATCATGCAGTCTGTTAATACACTTTGCAAAGGAGAGATACCTGATGTGCTGGAGTCTACTTCCATCTTTCTCTTACAGATTGGAGATACATTATGCCAAGCAGAAAGCACTGAAAGCCTTTTGCTCTCAAATCAGACCAGCATTTAGGTTATAAGAGCCACGCTAGCAAAAAGCCCTTTGTCACAGAAGGATTGCAAAAAAGAGCTGGAACCGGGGGAGAAAAACACCAAACTACCCCTAACTGAGGGCTGAAAAAAGCAAGCTAGAACCCCAGGCAGACATACGCATCATTGGGCTTTTCAATGCTGCAAGTGATAGGTTAGGAGGAAGGACTGCAGGGAGACATTAAGTCCTTTGCACTGACATGTCACTGATACTTTGCTAGCCCCCTGGAGCCACCTGAAACTCATGTACAGTGTGTCTAATCCAGCTGTTCCAGATTCAGTGTTTATTCTGTCACTTCAAAGGCAGACACTGCAGAACTAAAGGTTCATGAAAACAATGTTTGACAGCAGTCTGTTTTTAAAGGTGACTTTAACCTTCAAATAAAAATCCTGCTACCTTCATTCTTGCTACCTTTATTTTTCATTATTGAGATATGAACACTCCAGAAGCAATCACTCCTGACATAGGATTTGGGCAACAATTTGGTATAAAGCTTTGTTCTTTCTCTTCTGCATTTATGAAACTATGATAAATTGTGTAGACGTAAAAAAAAAATTATATGCTGCAACCCTGAGAACAGAGCAGGGCTGAGTGTGGTCCACATTCTAAACAGGAAAATGCCTGTTATCCAGGAGCATGAGGAAAGCTCTCATAGCCTTTTCTGGAATCGGGCACAGCTGACACTTCTGTGAAGCACCTGCACACACCTGCCTGCAGCAGGGGGCACAACCAGAACAAACTGGAGGTCTGTGTGTCATGCAGGGCTGCGATCTCATTGGGGTCATGGAGAGCTGTTATGACAGCTCAGGCCACTGCTGTGCTGCCGTGGATGGACACAGGCTGCTGAGGAAGCATGGGCTGGAATGGTGAGGACAGGGAGTTATTGGAGGCCCCTCTGAGAGTGAGAGCAGTGGGGACGTTCAGAATTCTGCCTTGCAGTGGGTGGGAAGAGGTAGCAAGAGCTTGTGGGTGACGGACAAACCAGTGTATGGGTGACATTATGGTGGCTGGCTTTTACAGACACCCTGGATGGGAAGAAGTGATAGATAAAGGCAATGGTGCTGCCTTCTGACAACTGCAAGAAGCCTCCCTCATATTTGCAGGCCCTAGTCCTCATAGAGAACTCAAGCCACTGCCATACCAGCTGGAATGACAGGGCAGCCAAACATGGCCAATCCAGGATGTTTCTGAGGTGTGCTGATGACAGCTTCCTGACACGAGGGATGAGCTGATGAGGAGATGCTTTGTTGTACCTGACTCTTATGAACATGGAAGAGCTGTCTGAGAGTACAAAGGTGGGATAAACCCTGGCTGCACTGAACATGAGATTGTAATGTTCAGGAGGCTGCAAGGAGGAAATAAAGCAAATAGAAATATCAAGACAGGACTTCAGGAGAGCAGACTCTGGCCTGTTCAGTTTTCCTGCTTGGAAGACTCCCTTGAAATTGGAATGGCCTGACCAGGGAGGTGGAGGAGTCACCATCCCTGGAAGTGTTTAAGTGCTGGGTAGATGTTGTGCTATGGGACATGGTTTAGTGGTTTTGATAGGGCTGGGAATAAGATTAGACTTGATGGTTTTGAAGGTCTCTTCCAGCCAAAACTATTCTATGAAACTCTGTTGGATTAATGTCAGAGAAAGGTAAATGCTTTCAGAAACAGAGTTCTGTCAAAGTGATCCCCATGGTAACTTTAGCACAAATGAATTTTAAACAAAACACACACTGTGTCCTGGGTGACCTTCTTTAGGGCTAGCACAACTTGAGGAAAAAACAAAACAAAACAAATGCTGGTTACTGGCAGCACAGCTGATGTTCTAAGTGTGAACTTTCACAACATTATCAAACTCTCTACTGTTTTCTCTAGCAATCCAGAGGGTAGACAATTATCTGAGAATAAAAATATTAATCCAGGTTTTAGTACTTGTTTTCATTCAAACTGCCTTTGTAGTCTGCTCTTGCTGGATATTAGCTCACCTGAGAGAATCCTTAGCAATTTTAATTGGATATATAGTTTTATGAGCTCTCCAATTCTTAAGACCAGCCAAATGTTTAAAAAGTTGGCTTCACTCTTAAAATAAGATGGTTTGCAAGGAGGAGTTTAGATCTAAAGACCAGTAGTAGTGTCCTAAACTCAAGTACATTCCCTAACTAAATACAGAGTATGCTCAGACCTGTTTTCCTTAAGGTAATCTGGTTACTCATCATACAAAAACAAGCTTATTTTATCTGAAAAATCATTCTAGCTTTGACACTGTCGTCCTTGTAGTGGTCACTTTTACAACAAGTTGAAGAAAGGCAGCTTTCTTGAACATGAGCTTCACAGATAATTCAAATATACATGCACAACATGAAACCTGAGGGGTGTCTTATGACAGTCTGATTTCTCAAAGTAGCCTTGGAAAGAAGATCAACTATAATCACCTTCAAAGTTAGATAAAGCTGCTTCTCCCTCCTGTTCCAATGTTTAAATTAGAAAATGAGCAAATTATAGAAGTGAAGTCTACATACCATTGCTCATTATTAAAAAAAAACCATCTCACTAACATGCAACAAATGCACATAGCAAAGTTTTGTATTTAAAGAAGTTACATGGTTATATACTGGTTTATACTACTGACACTTCACTGTCAAATGCCTTTTCTCTTTCCCTGATGGATCACACTACACAGTATCAGGACCTTTTCCTGAAAAAATCACTTTTTTTTTTTTTTTTTTTTAAAATTGTGGGTACTGAGTGGAAAAAAAACCCAAGGTTCTTCATGCTCATGCTTTTCAAAAGGAAAACAACTACTAAAAGGTCAGATCCAGACCTAATTTACCAAACTATGGAATTTGATTTTGGAGGTAAAGATACCAAGTTTTCTTGGGAAAAGGATAAACAGCATTTGAAGAGCTCAAAGTTCATCCCCTTTGACTTCCAAATCTCCATAGACAGGACACAGCTTCTGAAAAGACATTAAGTGCAGCTTGTGGCAGAGAGGAAAATGATGTAGTCTTGAATGCTTTTGCCACTGAAGAAAGCTGGAGGCCTACATCAAACATATTGGTGGAATTTAGTCTTAAAAGACTTAATTCTAGCAACAGCGCTTACGAAGAACAATTCTTCTCACTAGAACTTGAGTTACCTCCACTTCAGTCTCCTCCTCTACTCACTGCTACTTACAAGTGTGGCAAGTTCTGATTTATTTCAGTATGACTATCAGGAGCAGGGAGGTGATCTTGCCCCCGTACTGTGCACTCATGGGACTGCACCTTGAGTACTGTCTCCAGTTTTGGTCACCACAGCACAAGAAGGACATTGAGGTGCTGGAGTGAGTACAGAGAAGTGCAATAAAGCTGGTGAGGGGTCTGGAAAGAATGGTTTATGAAAAGAGGCTGAGGGAACTGGGGTTGTTTAAGTCTAGAGAAGAGAAGACTGAGAGGAGACCTCATTGGTCTCTACAACTACCTAAAAGGAGGCTGGTCTTTTCTCCCACGTTACTAATGATAGAACAAGAGGAAACGGCCTTAAGGTGCATCAGGGCAGGTTTAGAGTGGATACTTGGAAGAAATACTTTACTGTGATAGTGGTGAGGCACTGGAACAGGCTTCCCAGGGAGGTGGTGGAGTCACCATCCCTGTAGGTGTTTAGAAAACAAGTAGATGTAGCACTTGAGGCTATGGTCTACTCATTAGAGAGATGTCAGGGTGAAGGTTGGACTTGGTGATCCTAAAGGTCCTTTCCAACCATAACGATTCTATGATACCATTCATGACCTACAAGGCAGCAACACAGTAGGTATGAAATGTGTATTTTTAAATTTTACTGGTCTTGAGAGAACCTATAAGAATCCCAGTGTCTTCCTCTCTCCAGCAGTTCCAGGAATGCCATTTGCAGTTGCGTAACTTCTCTAATTTTTTTTCCATGCAGCGCAATTCCCCTGAGTTCCAAGACAGTCTTGAAGCACAGAGCTGTAATAATAGCATTTTCGTGTACTGGTGGCCACCTCTTTGCATTCTCTAGGCTCGCTTCTAGCACTTCTCTAAGCATCTGTCATACGTATCAACATGTAATCTGCTTTCACATGCTTCTCCCTCTAGCTTTTAGGGCTTCAAATCCATTTCAACTACATTTCAGAGGAACATGTGACATGCTCAATTATCTGTAAGCCGTTTTAGCAGAGTACAATGACCCTTTTTACGAAGGTTGAACATTTTCATAAGTATTTTTAGAAGAAAAATCCACACATGCCGTCTTTTGTTTCTTCTTGAAAACACTTTCTTCCTGCTTGCAGAATGACATTGAATGTCTTCTCCACATTGTCAAAAGATTTAGGACAAGACTTAATCAAGCACTAAGCAAATGACTTGGGCCTATTTAATACATTTCGTCTCCCTCACTCGGAAGGTGAACAGCTACCTCAGCAGAGCCCTGCCTAGCAAAAGAGGGGCCACAGAAGGACTTGCTGTGGAAAGGTTGTTTGCTGATAGCATTGCAGACCATATTTCTTCAAGATTCCTCTAGAGCCTTGTTCAAAGAGGCTTTTCTTCAAATGGCTGATCTGTGGAAGATGGGCAGATGTTGAACAAGACAGCTCACGTGCAGCCAGTGAATGCAAGAGACACAGCGCACAGACTCCCAGGTCAGGGCCATGCTCTTCGCATATTCCTGTCTGACAAACGGATTGCACACACATACAACTAAAAAGTCTGTTGAGTCCTTGGTACACCTCCTGATATGTGCCTGTACAGGTTTCCAGTGGGCTGCAATGGAGAATCTACACCCAAATATCAGGATGTTAAAGCAAAAAGAATGTATAATCACAGAAACAATCAGAAAAGCATGGATCTCCGTATCATTCTTAAGCATCTAAACTAAAATTTTAAATTTCATAAACCTTGTCATAAGGACTGATAAGGCAGAAAATAAATTAACACTAGCCAATAACATTTACAAATATCTCTCCATAGCCCTTTGCAATGATGCCACAAAGATACAGGAAGATTTTATTCAACCTTTCTTATTCAAAAAATTTTCCATAACATCTCTTTACATTTTCAGGAAATTGTTAAGACAAGGTGCTTGCCTTCTCTGAAACAGATATCTAGAGAAGCCAACATTTTGCCTACCATCAAGGATGAGGGTGGAAGGATTCAGGGAATGAGAGAGTGACAGCCAAACTGAAAGGGAACCAAGCCAAAGGGGCAACAACACTGGGGAGTAAATGTGGTTGGGGAAGGAGCAGAACCGGGAGAGACAAGTTAAGGAAGAGCACAAAACACAATTTGGGGAGAAGTGAGAACAACAGTGGGCTATGCCAAATATCAGAAAAGGCAACTGACGGATGTTAAGGAAAGGAGAGGAAAGGAAGGTATGCACAGTGGAGAAAGTAAAAACAAGTAAAGCGTAGTTCTTCAGAACACTCATGTTTCTTTTCCCAGCAGTTACAGGCCATTTCGCCAAGACAGGAAATATACTTTTTTTTTTTTTTTACAGCACTTAATCCACTACTTCATTCAACACACTTAAACTTAAATAATCTTTTTCAAAATATTTTCAAAAGCAGGTGAAGCAAACTGTCTTGGGAAAAAAAAAATAAATTCAGCATGACACCAGGTACAGCAATTCAACTTGTAAATGCATGTCTTGAAATACCCCTGAACAGAAGCTTTTGTGAGGAACAAAACTGAGGACATGCAGAATAAACATCTGTTAACCACTATCTGTGACAGATAAGCTTTAAATAAATACCTGCTGCTGAGGCCTCACTATATGGGAGTAAAGTACCATCATTTCCTATCGATTCCTGGCAAGCACTTAGGGTAGAATATAATGTTTTTTCATGTCCCCAGATTCTTGCATATTGATGCATAAGAAAGACCTCTTAATAACTAATTTATTTCAGAAATTTGTGAGATAGCTCCTCAGGAATTAATTTGTTGCATATGTACAATAAACCAACTTCCCTCTCCCCCCTACTTCTACTAAGTCTTCATAGTACCATGGAATATTAGAATTGGTTTTCAAAAGTCTACCTTTGACTTCTTAAGTTTGAGATTACTTCTGCAGTTGCATCTTAGCTAAGATCAATGAACTTCTTTTCTGGCAAAACAAGAATAATCTGTGCTGATTGAAACCATCTCAGAAAGGACAGACAATGCACACCCATGACAGGTACCGCTAAGGAGCACTTTTACTCCCCTTCTTTACCTCAATCCGAAGATATCTGAGACCTGACAGTAACAGCAGTTTTATCAGTTACACACTTCCAGAATGACCAATAATTATTTTTATATGAAAATGGACTTTGAAATTTCTGTTTTTTCAACAATCCATTTAGCTAAATGAGGTGGCAAGTACCATGGTTTTCTAGTTACTAATATGGATATAAAGGGTAGGATATTCTTAAATTGTGGTTGGCTCCATCTTCTGAAAAGCAAGAGTATGGCTAATACCAATCCCAGAAAACTCCATATGCATAAAAATTTAACTGCAAAGGAAGCAACCATCCTGGCTCAATCCCGATGCACAGGAACAGACATATTTATTGCAACAGGTGCAAGAGAAAACAAAGTAAGTATCACCTGGTGACTTCAGTAAGATTTGGATCCATGTGTATTAAAAGGATTTGAAAAGGATTTTTAAAGTCATGCTGTCTGTCCTTTCAGTGGGTTGCTGATCTATGGATTGTTAATAGAATAGAATTATTAAGGTTGGATGACCTTAAAGATCAAGTCCAATCTTCTATTAAACATTATAATGACCACAACATGTAACATGATGATGCTTTTTTCCTTTAATTAGCAAGTCAAGGGAAATGATCCATTTCTCCGAGTAATGACCAGATTGTCACTTAGGCCACAGTGGAAAATAGGGATGAGAGATTTATAAGACACTGGATAAATGTGTTGGACCAAAACTGGATATCAAATTGGTATCTAGCATTATAAAAATATACATATAACATATCTGCATAAGGCAAAGCATAATGCAAAGGCAAGATCATATGAATAAAGACTGGAATGAGTGACTTTCACCACTTACTAATATTCAGCTTACTTGAATCTGTTGAAATCTGGACTTCTTTTCCTGATCCCTGTGTAGACCCATCAACATCATCATCTTCATCTGTGAAAACAGAAACATTTAACAAAGAATTATTTTTAATTTGAACTAGAGGAAAGAAAAAGATTTGTTATTTAAGTATGGTTTCCATCTAAGAAGCTAAACCAAAAGAATCCAATTGTAAAAGCATGTTTTCTTCTTCTTCTTCCTGTTTTACGATAAGAACCTGTAATACAAAACCAGCATTAAAAATAACCCCAAACCTGCACTGTCATCTAACTAAAGTGAAAGCATACCTGAAAGTAATTCTATCATT
>JANHGL010017179.1:0-12676 GCA_024611195.1 Ceyx melanurus
GGAGGGAGGCGGCCACTGAGCTGAGTGTTCGCTCCGGAGCCACTCCAGGCTCATCCTTACCGTCCCAGTCATCCCAGTCTCGCACCAGTGCACTCCCCCACTGCAGCTCCTCACCTCTGGCCTCACTTCTGCCAGATGCTGTGTGGGTGAAATCCGAGCAGCCTCAAGCATCTGCTTCGTAAAACCATTGGAGTGGGGAAAAAGACCTTGAAGATCAGAACTTTGCTCGTGGAAGAAGTTGGATCCAGCCCCAGTTTGACATCTCCCCGGGGATGAGAGCTCCTGCTTCACCCTCCTGCCCCAGGGGCCTCCCCAGGGAAGAGCAGATGTGTTCAACTGCATCTTTTCCCCCCACTCCCTCCTTCAGCAGGGAGCAATCATTCTCCTGGAAGGTTTCTCCCCCCCAAGGAATATTGATGAGCCTGGAAGGCTCAGAGAAGCCCCTCTCCCCCTTAAGCTCCCGGGAGCTTCACCTTGATGAGCACTTCACTGCCAGGAGCCGATTGGAGCCACTCTCCTGCAGGGAGATGGATGGAAATGCATTTCTCCCAACCACACTGCTGCTGCTTAATGCATCCAACCGAGCTCCGGGAAGGACCCAGCACAGCTCTGAAGCTCCAACCTTCACCACTTGCAAAAGAGTAGAGTGAGGAGCTTGGGGGGTTTTCTGGAATGACATCCCAAGAGCACTCAGAAAACTTATGCTTTCCTCCCAGGGGTGATACTTTTGCCCTCCCACAGCATCATTTAATATCTCCCATCTGCCTTAAAAGTCCTGAATTCAACCCAGCTGGGCTCAAACCCAGCAGGATTTTCCATCTCTGGGCTCACCTGACCATTGCTGGGGTCACCAGCTCAGGCTGTGGAGGTCCCAAATATCCTCTCAAATGGGAGAGTTTGGAGAAGTGGGAAATCTGGGGGGAAAAAAAGTAAGGGGGGGGATCTCTTTCCAGTGCCACAGAGACTTCAGCACCCTTGTTGTCCCCAGGTCATCCTCCTGGGGATGGCAGAGCAGGGGTGGAATGAAGAGTTTGGGCTTTGCCCATCCAGCATCTCCCAGAGCAGCACGTGGGGCTGCAGTGAGGAGTCACAGCTCTGCTGCCACCCAGTCCTGCTCTCCAGGCAGAAACCCCCTGATCTCACACCTCTCCTTGCAGCCCTGAGATTGCACCTGATCCCCAGCCCCTCTCCAGCCTCCCCAGAAGGTTTTCTGCCCTGTTTTTGTGCACAGATACACAGAGGAGGAGATGAAAAGGAGAAGATGCTGCAGCTGGGATGCTGGAAGCAGTTGCCATAGGGATAATATCTCTGAGTGACAGCTTGGGCTTCATTTGCAATCCTGGTCTCCTCTCCTCCCCTTTCTCCCTTTTGGTGTCTCTGTGAGCAGCCTGATTTGGAACCTCTGCCAGGGTCAAACCCCATCTTGCACTGGGTGAGCATTGGGAGGAAAGTGCTGGATGATGGAGAGAGTCAGGATGGATGGAAGGGGGGGCTGGGGTCAGCATGGACTGGAGCAGGGAGGAGGGAAATGTGGCCAAACAGGATCGTATCCCTGGAGGAAAGTGAAGGTTTGGGCTGTGAAGACCCAGCAGTCAGAGCTGCACTGACCTCTCCTCACCTTACGGGGTGGAAAAGCATCCCCTGCCCCAGCCCAGGCAGGGAAAGCCCAAAGTCACCCCCAATCCTGCTGGGGAAACACAGGCAGCACCTTTTGCCCTCGCTGGAGGTGATGGGAAAGGGCCATCCATCAGGGAGACAGGGCTGGGGGAAGCCACATGGTGCTGCTCTGAGGAACAGGGCCAGTGAGGGTCACTTGAGACCCCCCCCCCCAACAGCATCATTATCCTGAGAAAATGGAAGGGACTCCCTGGATCTCATTTCCCCACTAAATACTCCAAAATATTTTGCATTTTAATCCAAATCAGAGGAGACAGGAGCCCCCTGATGTCACAATGGGGGTTTCACTTTTCTCCCCTTCCATTCCTGGGGGCTGGGTGGTTTGGGTGTGTAAAAAGAAAAAAAAATGGGATTACATTTCCACTCCTTCTGCTCAGGTTTCCCCCAAGTCCACGAGAGCAGAGCACTGCCCAGTGCCAAAGGGCTGTAGGTGCTGGAATGGGCAGTCACAGGGAGGAGAAAGCTCTGTCCTGGTCGAGTTTATTACCTGCCTTTGAGGAAATCTCAGAGCAAAGGCTTCACTTGGCCCCAGGAGGGAGGATTCATCCTTTCCCCTTTCCAAGCAGGGAAGGGGTGCTGGGCTGGATGCTGTTGAGAAGCACTGGGGTGTCCACGGGCAGGGAATGGAGGGAGGTGTGGGGAGGACATTTCATTCCCCTCCCACCCCAGCCAGTAAAGATCTCACCAGCGAGAACAAAAACAAACTGGGGGACCCGGGGGACCCCTGGGGAGAAGGAAAATAAATGGGGCTGGAGCACTGCAGCTGTTCCACACATCCCAGGCAGATTACAACCAGCAGGCTGGCTCACCCCTCACCCTGGAGCTGCTCTTCCCTGCTCCAGCCACGTAGCAACCCCGTGATGCTCCAGGAAGGAGCTCAGACCCCCTCCTTGCCCCCTGCCCCTTTCTTCCTGCCCCCAACCACTCACCCTCCACTTTGCTCCCTGCCAGAAGTGCCTGGGAAGGGGAAATGAAGGTGATTTAAGGACCCACAACCTTTAGGGCCAGTGCCTTGGGGAGGCAGGATGAGTGATGGAGGGGTCCCAACGATGGATCTTGCTGTCGGAAGAGGGTTGGGATGGGGCCGAGCTGTGGGAAGCAGCCAGTGCAAAGGTGCAGGTGGCTGCAGGGGGAAAGCAGTTGGTTTTGGGGAGCAAAGAGGAGAAATCTCATCCCCAAACAGGAGTCTCGACCGTTTCCTGGCAGCTTTGCTGTCTGGCTGCCCTCTGGGTTTTCTCTGAGGAGAGCAGATGCCCTGGGGATGTTCATCCAGCAAAGCCCAGGGTTTGTGTTAGTCAGGGCTGGATGTCCCCATCCTCATGGCAACCTGCCCGTGTGTTGTACAGAAGCTGGAAACAGCCCAGAAAACTCCCTGAAACTGACTTTTCCAGTTTCACCAATTAATAAACAGAGCCCCAGTATCTTGGCAGATAAACAGCTTGTTTCCAGAGATGAGGGAGGGAGGCAGGGATCTGCTGCCCTGCTTTACACACAAGGAAACTGAGGCACAGCAGGGTTGATATTTCAAGCACAATCACTAATATCCCCGCTTGGTGTGGGCCAGGTAGGCAAAAAAAACCCCTCTGGGATCTTCTTTGGGTTACACACCTTCTGAAAACCAGTTGGAAAAGCATCCCACAGTTGGACTAGGTCCCTTCCAACTGAAATTTCTATCCCATTCCAACTGAAATTTCTATCCCATTCCAACTGAAATTTCTATCCCATTCCAACTGAAATTTCTATCCCATTCCATTCCCACTCCCTATCCTACAACTGGCTACTACTGAAGCAATTAAAATGAGTCCCCACTTGCAAAATAAGATCGAAAAGCATCCCAGAAACCCCATCTCTGGGTCAAACAAAACAATAACCCCCCCCCCAGCAAGTCCTGCTCCAGCCCCCACTGCCTGCCTTGCTCCATCCTTATCGACTCCACGCTGCCTTTGACATTCATTTCCTCCTGTGACAGGCACAATTCTTGATCCATCAGCAACAAAACCGAATCAATCCGTTCCCAAAAGCTGGCTTGGTGAGAAGAAAAGCCAGCCCTGCTCCTGGCATGTGGAACCAATCAATACCTTAAGCAGAAAAATATTGATAACGTAGCTGCCGCGGACATATTTATGTCCTTTATTACATGTGCCACGAGGAGGGAGGCTCTCCCCCCCTGCCACTGTTCTTTTCCATGGTAGAAAATCTTGCTTCTTGCTCAGGGAGGGAAACCACCAGCTATTTTTAATGTCTCGGGATTTTGCCGGGGCTCTGTCCCGAGGAGGGATCGAGTTTCCTGGACATTGTGGGCTCCTCTCGCCGGAGATTCCTTCGCTCGGTCCTTATAAGGAACCCGAGATTCATCTCAGCCACTAGCACCGATCCCCCCCTGCTGCAGTCAGGGGGATGGATCGAGCTGGAAAGACAGTTAAAGAGAGAAAAAAAGGAAAGGGAGGGAGGCTGGGAGCCATCAGGCTGGGGATTAGCAAGTGAAAAAGGGAAAGGGAGGGAGTGGGGGGTTGGAGAGGGGCATTAGGAGAAATTAGAGGCATGGAAACAAAGGAGTGTAATTGAAACCAGATTGGGGCACTTTGATAGGAGCAGAAATCAGGGCTTTGGGGAGTCTGGGGAATGCTGGATCACTCCAGCCCCCAGGGTGTTTTGTCTTCCCCGAGGTAGGTACCCAGCAGCTAGTTCAGGCCACATCCCTAACTCGAGGGTATCTGGGGGCCAAAATCCAAGTGCAACTCTGCTCAGGAGCCCCCAAACAGCAAGAGGGTGGCCCCAGCCCATGTAACTCCTGACCACATGCCCTATACATTCCCAAACCCTTCACCCTGCCATGGATTCCTCCTTCCCTGATCCACAGGCACCAGCAGCACTGCCAGCACTGGGCTGCAACCATCCCAGCACCTACAAAGATGCGGGGCAGTGGTTTGATCCTGGCCCAGCACTGGAATGGTGCCATCTGCCCCCCTGAGCCAGGAGGGTGACATCTGAACCACTTGGTTTGGATCAAACCAGCTGAGCCAGGGCCCCAAGGGAATAACTGCGCTCCATCCCCCTGGGAATTCCTGAGCCCCATCCCCCTGGGAATTCCTGAGCTCCATCCCCCTGGGAATTCCTGAGCCCCATCCCCCTGGGAATTCCTGAGCCCCATCCCCCTGGGAATTCCTGAGCTCCATCCCCCTGAGAATCCCTGAGCCCCATCCCCCTGGGAATCACTCTCTGCCATGGATTTTTCAGAACATTCCCCCTTTTTTCTGGCAGCGTGGACCCGAGGAGCTGAGGCAAGGCTCAAGAGAGGGACAAGGGGGAGGGATTAATGTCTGTCCCTCCCTGACTCTCTAAATCAAGAGAGCAATTCTTCCCTGAATGGCAAAACTCTGCCATGGGAGTAGGATCCCAGATCCACCCGACCTTTCCTGTGCTTTGCCCGGGGAAGATGCTCAGCAGGTTTGAGCTGGAGCTGCAATTCCCATCCCTCGGTCACAGAGAACAAGTGGGTGGGTTTGGAGCTGGCAGAGGTGCTGAGCAGAGGCTGGGAGTGAAGAGCACACCCGTGTGTCTCTGCACGAGAGCTGACCTTGGCCTCCAGCCCTGGAAGCTTTTAAGTGCCTAAATCCCATCGATCACAAGGAAAAACCAGAGGCTGAGGACCATGGGAGCCCCCACGGCTTCCTGCTCTCCAGACGTGGCTTTGGCTCTTGCCAACTGGCCCAAGGTGCCAATTTCTAAGCAAAGCTGGCCCAGAGACTTAAAAAAAAAAATAAATCCAACCC
The DNA here is from genome assembly GCA_024611195.1 of Ceyx melanurus. NCBI lineage: Eukaryota > Metazoa > Chordata > Aves > Coraciiformes > Alcedinidae > Ceyx > Ceyx melanurus. The sequence goes on from JANHGL010017179.1 coordinate 5,451, forward strand.
TATTTTTTTCACCTCTTTCCTTTTCCCATTGAAAAAAAAAGAATGATTTTTGTAAAAGGCGCCTTATTGCCACCAATTCCTCCTCACCTCAGAGCCTGTCCCTTGAGGAGAGCTCTGATGGCTCCCAGCAGTGAAGCTCTTTGCTGAGGTCCTCAGCAATATCCCCAGTGCCTGATTTTCATCCCAAATTCCCTCCCTCCCTTGCTTAAAAAGGACTTTTCCCAGCACAACGCACACACTGAGTTCCCCTCTCTTTCCTCTGGAGCAGCTGGGCTCTGCCCCACACCAGGACCCATCTCCTTTCACCTGCCCAGGCTTTTCCATGTGGAAATTCCTTTACTGATGCTCTCAGCCCTGGCTGTGACCAGCCAGGAGGATATTTTCCCAGTGAGCATCGTTATTCATTATTTATAACTTGAATAAATAACAAACACTTACGGTGTTACTGTCTTTGTCAGGAAAGTAATTACCTGGGCTTTTTAGTAAAATCAATGAAAATGTTGAAGTCAGGAGCTCACAGAGAGGGTTGAACTTGTGCTGGTTCTGGGGGGGCTCCGATGACTCCTTGCAGGTGGTAGGAGAAGGGAAAATCATCACCTGGGTTTGCTGGGACACCTCTGGCCTTTGGAAGAGGTTGGAGGAAGACCTGGATGAGCCTGAAGAAAGATAACCAAGGGGAGAGGGGGTTGTTCCAAGGATGCTGGGTGCTCTGTCCTTCAGAGGGACTTCATGCTGTATTTGACCAAGCTGTCATTAGGCTTTTCCTGAAGAAACATTCTTTTTTTTCAGGGCGAGGAGGCACGCTGGGCACGCCAGGCACCACTTGGCTCCAGCCTCCTGCCAGGAGCTGCCAGAGCCAGAAGGTCTCCCCTGAGCCTCCTTCTCTCCAGGCTCAACCAGCCCAGGTCCCTCAGCTGCTCCTCCCCACACTCCTGCTCCAGACCCTTCCCCAGCTCCGTTGCCTCTCTCTGGCCACACTACAGCTGTATTTATCCCAGAAAGAATATAAATCCCACTGCTAGTTAGGCCATAGCAGCCCATTTCCCACAGCACACAACTTACTGCCAATCCTGAGGAGGGATCAATGAAGTCAGCCCAATAGCCTTCAGAACAAATTGCATAGCAAATTTCCTTGGCACCATTAATGAACTTCAAAGGAAAGAGAAAGGATATTGGATGAGCTATTTACATGTATATACCCCCCCAGAACACACAGAGCATGTTCTGACCATGAACAAGCAGAGACTGCTTTTGACCTCTGTTGAATGAGAAATCCAGCATTTCTTAAATAAAAATATTAATGATATTAAAAGGATTAGAATTAATGGCATCTATTAAGCTACTCCAATCATATGAGATCTAAGAGTGTTCTTTGGGACAGCACATTGCTGTTTTGCATCACAACAGCAAAGAGTTACATCAGCACTTGAGTTTTACACCAATCCTCCTGTCCTAACGAGCTGGTGGTCAGGATGAAGGATGAGTTCAAACCCTCCTGCTATCTGACAATCAACATTGTGAGTCACGTTTCAATTACACTGCAGGAGAGCAGCTGATGTTGCTAAAAAATGGCATTTTTAATTAAGCAACGTGCCAAGTAGTTCCCTGTTCCATAACTTGTCATTAAAAACTGTAGGGACAGCCTAAAAAATAATAATAATTTTTTTTTTTGCAGCAAGATTTCACATCAGCTAATTTGAAAAAATAGGTTGTCTAAACGAGTGATAAAAATGGGATTGTTTTCTATAACCACAGAATCCCAGCATGGTAGGCGTTGGAAGGGCCCTCTGGAGACCATCTGGTGCCACCCCCCTGCTCCATCCAGCAGGGTCACCCAGAGCAGGGGGCCCAGTGTCCAGGAGGGTTTGGAATCTCTCCAGAGAAGGGGACTCTACAAGCTCTCTGGGTAGCCTGGGACAGGCTCTGACACCCTCACACCAAAAGATTTTCTCCTCCTGGTCAGCTGGAACCTCCTGGCTTCTTCCAGTTTGTGCCCCTTGTCCTGTCAGCCTGGCCCCATCCTCTTGACCTGTGCCCTTTAGCTGTTGATAATCATTGATCAGACCCCCTCTGAGCCTTCTCCAGACTAGACAGCCCCAGGTCTCCCCGAGTTAATTGGTGCCCTCAGCAGCTCAAGGTTTCAAATTAATAGAAATATTATTCCACTAACTCAGCATCAGGCCCTTCAGGGTGCAAAAAACAAAGTGAAGTTCATCCTTTACAGTAATCTGTTCTGCATTTTGAGGTTTGATGGCTCTAATTGTTGTTTCAACTGTGAATTAACTGACAAATGCAGAGTACACCATCCAAAGAGAGCATTTTAGACATCACATTTCCTACACAAAACCTCTTTTGACCCTGCACTGTGACAACCCCTTTGCAATCACAGAGAGCTGTTGTTAAACACTCAAAGATTCACTACTGTAAATATTCAGATTGAGCTGTGCATAACCCTCAGCACTTTAGCACACATTAAATTAGTATTTTTCAAGACTATTTCTAACCATCTCTGAAGCAAACAAACAGACCATTTGCTTCTGAATTTGCTGTTAGTAACCTCTAGGCCTGGAGGTTACATCCAACATCCTAACACCCCTAGAATGACTATATTGGACATGACAGGGAGGTGCACAAGGAAGAAAGATGCCAATTAACATATAATTAGACCAGATTACAACGCCAAAGCCCAACAGACCGTAAATAATTAAAAGAGAAGAACACACTGAAATGAAGGGAATTTTAATTTGTGTGTGATCCATCAGACTGCATCTTCCTGGTTTTGTGGTGCATGGGCCACATTTCCAGTTTACAGGACGGAAAACACTCTGGTAATGCCCTTTTCAAACATAAATGTGACCCTTGTTATACAGATAAAAATCCCCCAGGGTGATTTTTAGTGGTTTTGTAGAGAAAGGCTAACGAATATTTTTTGAGGTGCTAAGGGGAGGATGCAGGAGGTGGTGGACACTGACACCTGCTGGAGTGCACACCCCAAAAAAGCAGTAAAAGGGAAATAAATCGATTTTCAGAGAGACCTCTAGTGGCCACAGAGCAAGAAGACAATGCTTAGGAGGACAGTTAAGGTTTAATAAATATAAGTGATATAAAACTGGCTAAAAGCATTAACCAGATCCATCATTAGAAAAAAAAACAAAACAGAGCAACCACTTTTTACAAGTAAGGACAAACTTATCAACAGGCTCTGTACTAGAACATCAATTACCTCACAGAAAAGCAAAAGAGGGCAAGAAAATCCTATAAAATACACTGTGCTAAAGCTGAAATAAAGGCTAGCAATTCTTTTCTCACCTGAATGGCAACAGGACAACAATCATAGAATCACAGACAAAGATTCATCTCCAAACAAAATGAAGCTGATGCTACTGGCAGCTACTTACATTTTCTAGCAGCATTTCTCTCTCATCCTCCACTTCTTGACTCCATACAGTCATATCATTCTTAGTCTTCTGGGTGACAGTCAATACAGTTAAACGGTTGGCATTCACTTCTGGAAACATGGACTGAAAGTCTAAACAAAAAACCAGAAGCAACAAGTGAAATCAATGGAGTTTTCATTCATGGAGCTTTGTTTTCAGTGTGGAAGGACAAAAAAAAGCACTTTCCAGAGTTTAAAAGTTCATTTGAAGTCTGCTCTCTTCAGCATTTAGACCAAGATTTCAGTCTCTTGTAGATCACTTAATAAATTACAAAGTTTATACCAATTTAATTGTTATCATTTCCTTCTTGAATAAATTAGACACAAAAGAAGGTTTTCACAAGTTTCACCATTTCAATTGCCAGAAGATTTGATTTTGTCACAAACTGATTTGTGTTTGTTTTTTGGGGATAGCAAATTACCAGACATTATATATATTTATACACACAATAACCTGACATTAAAGCTCTGAAGATACTCCCCACCCCAGTTGATCTTGAATTTAGATGGCAATTAATCTGAATTACTAACTATTGTCAACAGCAAAGCTGCAGTTTTCATTTCAGAGTATGTATTTAAATAACTCTGGATTAAACTTTTCTGCAACACATTCCATTAGGAATGTTTACTTCTAGATTTGGACACTGATCATTTCTTAGATGGCAATAAAAGTCTAAAAATACCTTTTTGTAAGAGTTCAGGACAAGCTTGGACTGCACATTCCACCTTTGCATTTTCAAAGTAAGCTTCAGCATTATTGATTTGCTGTTTCTGGGGAACATCAGCACCCTGAGATTAATAAAATACAAGAAAAATCGAACTTTGTTATTACTTAATATACAACTTTGTGTGGCAGAGTGGGTTTGGGAATAAATGTCCACAGATAAAATAATTTGAACAATATTTCACCTGTTGAAATATCATTTCATAGGAAGATCCTTTGAAAAGAAACTGAAAATACTAAAATATTTGAAGTGGAACTGGTTTAGGTATTACCTGGTACTTAAACCTGTACATACTTCTTAAGTTTTCTATTTTATTGTAATCAAATGATCTCAAAAAGTCTTAAACACAGAAATCCTTCTGGAACAATGGTTTTAAGTATCCAGTATCCACAACAAGAATTCATGATCTCCAGAGGTCCCTCTCAACCCCTACCATTCTATGACTTCAAACAGACACACACTAAAATAAAGAGGTTTTTTTTCTGGCTCAGGTAAAGTTGCACAACAGTCCCAGAGCTCTGAGCTATCAATATTTGTAGTTTGACCTGTTGTACCTTGAAAATGAGAACAGTTTTCTATTACCATTTTTATTCCTTACAATTTTTTAGCTCTAGTTTCAAAAAATAACCCAAACCAAACCAAATAAAAACACCCACAACAGGTGTAGAATGCCTTACTACAGTTTTTCTACTCTAATTACACCATAATTTACAGGCAATTTCACCAAGTTCCTCCAAGATTGATATTATTACAGTGTTGATTAGTACATGGAGTCCTACCTGATATCTGTACCTGAAAGTTCTCCCTAGACTGAAAGGACTTTTTTGTTCTGGAAGATAACAATCTAGAACAGGTGGGAAAAAAAATACTCCTGAAAACTAAACCATCAGAAAACAAAACACAACAGACACTAACTGCAGTTTCAACAGTTCCTCAGCTCCAATCTAAACCTGCCCTGGGGCAACTTGAGGTTGGTTCCTCCTGTTACTTGTTCCTTGGGAGCAGAGCCTGACCCCCCCTCGGCTCCAAACTCCTGCCAGGAGCTGCCAGAGCCAGAAGGTCTCCCCTGAGCCTCTTCCTCAGCTGCTCCAGATCCTTCCCCAGCTCCATTGCCCTTCCCTGGCCACACTCCAGCCCCTCAATGTCCTGCTGGGAGTGAGGGGCTCAAAACTGACCCCAGGATTTGAGGGGTGGCCTCAAGTGCCCAGTACAGGGGGACAATCCCTGTCCTCATCCTGCTGGCCACACTGGTGCTGATTCAGCTGATCCCACCATTCAGATCTCTCTCCTAGGATGAGTAGTTCAGCAGCTTCCTTAGCTAAATACTGCTGATAGATTCCTAAACACCAGTGTAACAGGCAGAGCTGACTCTTGCTGACTGCTTTCTGAATCCCAGTCACTCCTCCCAGTTTCTCCCTTCCATTTGGGACAACAAGAGCAGCACTGGGCATTTTATGACACAAGGAATCTTGCTAGAAAGCAGCCATGCCAGTGCACCTGCTCCACACTGAACACAGAGAAGACTGGAATTTTCTGTTGGATTTTTAACTGGACTTTGATCCACACAAGCTGAAAGGAGAAGCTGGGGAGCTCATGTGTTCTGAATGCTTTGGAACACAATACAACAATAGAAAAAAAACCTTCTATACACCTATTTTTTAACAATGGAGATTCACTAATTGACTCCTAAAGACTGAGGATGTCCCAAACTATTTGAGGGTTTTCTGGTTTGTTTTTTTTTAATCCTCTTTTCACATATCCATATAATGTAGTGACTATTAAAATGCTATTTCACCAAGTCAAAAACCCCACACCCTGAGCTATTTCCTTCTCCTGAAATAAACAAACCTCAAACTTCAGCTATATTCTGTGCAATCTCTGACTCACCCCAGTTGAAGTTCATCTTGTGCAACCATTTCAAAACCCAACAATATGTTTTTCTTCAGGAGGGAGTTTAGTTCTGTTTCTCTTGAACAAGAAAATACCAGTTTCACATGGAAGAAACCCATTCTTACCTGAAATTCATTCACGTATTGTGCCATGACAAATTCATGCCTTTCACTTGCTGAAGGCTCTGCTAATACATCAGGAAGGTTTTTGGACACCTGGTTTTTCTTCTGGGAAGCAGTGCCATTTAGGTGACAGTCAAAACCAATATTGCCAGGCAGCTGAAACCTCTGGTCCTGAGGGCCAAATGGACCCATTACTTCATCTGGCCACACAGTTCTGGGACCTGCAAGAGTCAAGGCCTTGCTTTAGTCATCATAACTCAAAAGAAATAAAAGAAAATTAATTAAAAAACCCCTCTCCCACACAAATATCTGTATGTGATCATGATCAGATACAACCAAAGCAACCACAGGGCACACAAGTCAGGGCCCTGACATCAAAAGCACACTTCAGATTGCCCACATTTTTATGGGGTGCAAAGTTCTGCCAGCCCTTGAATTCAAAGAAAATTAATTTGCTTTTTCTTACATAAATCAGGAGGTGCAGCAGCAACATGAGGCTCATCTGAGCCAGAGGAACCTGCTGTAGAAAAAGCCTTGGGCTTTACAACTCTTTTGACTAAGGAATAAAACCCTGGTAGGTAGGTGACCAATCTTGCTCTGCTACAGAGCACCTGAGAAAAGAAAAACAGAGTAAGTATCACATAGCAAAAATACTGATTTAAGCACAGCTTTGTGGACCACAAGATAAATCCTCACTCAATAAATTACAATTTTCACGATGATTGACAGGAAAACCAAGTTCTGAAAGTATTTGGCTACTACTTTTATATTTTATTAGTAATAGTGTTCTAAGTAAAGCCTCAAAAACACTCCTCACAGGAGGAAAAAAACATGGAAAGTTGAAATAGCACCACTGAAACCTTGTGATCCAAGGTAGGTTATGGATGGGGATTGGCCCCATGATTATTTCCATTCACGTTATTGTTACCTTGATTGTCACAAATCAATCACAGGATTATCAGAAATACATACAAATATAGAAGCATTTTAATATATTTGATTAATGATATATATGTCTAGATAATATTATATTATATATTTATATTACATTAT
>JANHGL010017181.1:0-11092 GCA_024611195.1 Ceyx melanurus
TTTAATTTAATTTTAATTTTTTAATCAGTGATTTTATGTGATCTAGAAAAGAATTAGGAGAAAGAGAAAACTTCCCAACAGGGAATTTACCACATTCCACACTGAGGACCTGTGCCTCAAAGATGGGTAGTTCTGGCCATGTTCAGCAGCATGTATATGGTTATTTTTATGCAGCCTCACTCTGCATTATCAGATAAATAGAACAGTTTCACTACTGTTCTTTAGAGGAATGGGGGTTAAGTTTTAGTTAAGAAGCTGATTTTCAAAAATGAGTTTATTCTCATTTAAAGGGTGATATTAATGGAGTAATATTTATATTGAAGTTTCATTTGGCTTGTTAGCATTTTAAGTCTGTACATTAATTTTTGTTCTGTGTATTTTTGAGTTACTGCTTGGACTTTATTTTAAGTACCCCACATTTTTACAGATACAGAAAGTTATTTTTATGAAGTGTTAATATGAACATTGCATTGCTGAATTTGAGCAACAAAAAAAAAGAAACTTTTCAAAGATCCTTCCAGGTTTTTTTATGCCAGGTTTTGCTGTATGAGAGAAAACATTTAGAAAGGATTCAGGATAATTTGAGTAGAGAAGGTAGATTTTGGGTTGTTACATGACCTCCTCAGCTTTGTGCTTTTCTTTTTATCCTCAAGATGTGGAGGAATGCATGCAGAGTGATGAAGCTGCAGCACAGAAGAGGATGCACTACACATGCTTCTCATGTTGAGGACATTTCATTTCAGAATTTCCCCCCTCTGGGTGTATCCCCTGGAAAATGCTGCTCCAAGCTGTATGGAAAAAGCAGAGCTGCTGAAGGGCACGGGGTAGTTAATGCTCTGCAGGGTTTCATGCTTGTGTGGATCCTGCTGCAGGATCAATGTGTGATGCCAGTGTCAATCTGGGTGAGATGTGGAAGGGGCAGACTGTGTCTGGAACAGAATGCTTTGCTTTCCAGTTTGGTTTTTTTGAGCTCTTTAGGAAATGCTGTTTGAATGCTCTCCACTTGGTTTCTTCTTTCTTGAAGGGTTAACCCCATCTCCTTGCAGAAGCTGAGCCTGGATGGTCCTGTATCCTAAGTCACTTGAAGCTGCCAGAAGTTCAATGTGAACAAAATCACTTTGATTTGATGCAACAATAAGGATGCACAGCCTGAGAAACCTGTGTGTGGTGTTCATAACTCCCTGTGCCTCCAGTGCCCCTCTGCCACCTGGCTTGGTGGCTAAGACTAAAAAATTAGTCATTGAATTAAAAATTAATTAATTTAAAAAAAATTAGTCATTTGAAGTTTACTTTGATGATGCAAAATTACAGAATTGGAAGTATAATACAATAAATCTCCTGCACCAAATTTAAAGGTTTATTTTATGTTGAACAATCTGGGGTTTTTTTGTGTTTTTATTTTTTTATTTGTTAATTAGGGTTGTTTCTGAACCAGTCTCTCTAGCTTCTGGATCTAATCTGGTTAAGAGCATTAAGGTTAAATAATTTTTTACACCTGCTTTTGCAGTTCAAAAAGAGGCTGCTTCACAGTTGCTGTTTGATCTGATTTCAAGGTCTGCCACAAAGCAAAAAAAGGTGATTTTTTTCCTGCCTCTGCTGAGGAGTCATCTTGATTTTTTTCAGCTACTGTTTCTCCATTTGAACAAAATGACAACAAAACTTTCAGGTCCAAAATTCCTTTTTGGGATGATGTTCTGAGTTGATGAAGTTATCAAATTAATTGGCACTTAGCAACAGATTGCTCAGGATAGTTATGGTTGAGTTTTTGCTGCCAGCCAGAGAACAAAAGATGCTGAGAAAGGTCTGAATGTATCACATTGTCTACTTGAATTAGCCAAGTTCTGGATTTTAAATGACTTTAGCTAAAAAAACACATTATTTCATCTGCAGCCTTTTCTTTTTCTAACCCTTTTTCAAATGCCTTGCTTCTGAATTGTATTGTTCTGCTTTCCAGCAAATAGGGCTTTCAAATCATTAGTGCTCTGACAAGTTTCCTGAGGTCTCCCTGTCTTGTCTGTTCTTCCATTTTCTCCTGAAACATCTGAAATCCAATCCTGAGGCACAGAAACAAGGTAGTTTGATTTCAGCTTAATGCTAACTAATTAACCTCCTGTCTTGCTTTGGCTGTCTCATAATTGGTCCCAAATTCTTGGTATAAGCTCTACAAGCAGCTCAGAAAACAGTAAGAAAAGCCCAACCCAGAGCTTGGAGAAGAACTGTGAAAAGCTGACCATGATACACAGCAGTACCAGTGAAAAGCATTCACACTCTATTTTTTTAATATATTATCAGTGTGATGAAACTCATGGCTGTGGATTACATTCTGATTCTGTTCTTTCTTCCAGCATAACCTGGCTGAATTTGCTGGAGTCAGTCTTGATTTACATGGAAGGTTTGTCCTCAGATCCTTCATCTCTTAGCTTCTTGCTGACTGGTCCCCTCCATTTTCTAAGAGATCTGGTGTTGCTAACACCTTCATGGTTAAGATTTCAGTTTTCCCATCTGGACAGCATTTCCAGGCTGGTTGAATATAATATCTTTGGTGAGGAAGTAAAGAGGAGGCTGAGCTTGTTTTTTGCTTGCCTCTGCCATCTCACTTCTACTTCCAACACCACTGTGCTCAGGCAGTAAACACTGTGCTGTTAGAAGGACCTGGATGTCCCAGGCAGGAGGAAGAAGTGGAAGCTATAAAGCTACCAAACTTTCTCCTCTATTTTGTTTAAACTGTCAGTGCTGCCTGTTAGGAGTGACCACAAGGATTGTTTCTCCTTCTAATCATTCTAGAATGGGACAAAACTCTGGGTGCCAGGCAGCTGGGAGTGAAGTGGAAGGAGGAAAAGCTGCTTGCTGCCATCTCTCCAAACTACAACAAGGTGGCAGCCTCAGGACATCACTGCTACATCTGCATCTGCATCTGGCTGCCCCTGAGCTGCCAGCCACCACTGCCTGTATGTATATTCCACATTTACTGCTGCAGCTGCACCCCCTAAGTCTGTCAAGAGTCATGAGAAGAGCTGTTACTGATTCTCTGTCTCTGGAGGAGTAATGGCCATGCCAGGTCACACTGCAGGTCTCCCAGAACAATCAGTGTTAGCTGCCAAACCATGAATTGAAGCATCAGGCTGCTTAGGGGTGTATGGAACAATCCAACTACAGGTTTGTCTGGAAGGGATCACTGCTACAATATCCACTTTTGGAGAATTTGTGATGTTAGGGGAGCATCCTGACCCAAAACTTGGGTCCAAGCTGCCTCTCTTACAAGCTGCTGATGGTCACATCCATGAGGTTTCCACATTCACAGTCCCCAGAAGGGCTTCTTTGTGCTTCTTTCACAGCTCACTTGCTCTCCACTGGTTGTTTTCCCTGTTTCCTGGAAACTCCTGAAGTCTAAAATGGAGAGCAAATATCCTTATCAGTTTGTAGAGATTTCTTATTCATTTGGAATAGCTTTTGGATTTGTGTTTTGTCAGCTGATACATGACCTTCTTGCTTTTTATTGCATATATGGGGGCCTGATTTACAGCATCTGTGGGAAAGTAGCAATGTCTCTTTTAGTTAAAGCAGGATTAGTTAAAGCACCTCTTCTCTGAGGTGATTTTGCCTTCAAACTTTGAGAAGTTTACCCACTTTCCACTTGGAACTACAGCCTTGCATTTCTTTCCAGCCTGATTGTGTGATTGCAGTGAATTTAGATCTTTTGCAGTCAAAACAAGAATGTGTTTCCTCTTCTGTTTTTGCTTCTGAGGTTGGTTTTTTTCCCCAGGACAGCACATGGACAGACACAAACTTCCTGAAATCACTTCTGGAATGAAACAAGCTTCAATCAGTGACTGGCTCACACAGCTTGCTTTGACATTTGTAGAGATCTTTCCCCTTAACAAGTGGTCCTGTGGCTTCAGAGGTACTGATTGCAGCATTGGCTTCAGGGTTGAATTAATTGCAGGTTCATCAGGGAATTATCAACAGCTGCTTCTGCTGCTTGTCAATCCTGTCACAGAACATCAGGGTTCAGCAGTAAAGGTGGAAATTGCTGCTGCTGAAGTTACCTGAAGGAGCCAGCCCTAAGGAAAGGAGAGAGGTGAGACTGGTGCAGTGGGGTGGTGCATATTTACTGGATTTTTTTCAGCAGTTGGCAGGGCTGAAAAGCAGAATTAAAGCTGCACTCACTCTTCTGGGAAGATCAGATAGCAAAAAATGTTGCCTGGTGTTTTGTTGGTGAATACTGATCATCTGTAGAGTGTTTATCCTGATTTTAGATGAGAACAAATTGCTGACTGCTCCACAGACTAGAAAACTAAGTTGGCTGTGGTAGATAATAAGAATATGCAGTTGTTGGCTGAAAGGAGTATCTGCAGGCTGGGTGGGAAGCTGGAGAAAGCAGCTGCTGTGTGACAATGTGTTTCAGAGTCCCAGAATGGATTTCATTGCTTTCAACTCCTTGCATAACAGCAGGAAAGAAAATCCAGCTCTGAGCTTTTGAGTGTTTACTCTGTGCAAATCCTCTGAGTTCAGTCTTCTGCAGATATTTATGATCCAGGGAGAATGAAACCTTAGCAGAAGGTTTGTGAAGCATGAACAGATACATAAATAACTGCACACACTTGGATATGCACATCTGCACATTCTGCAGTCCAGCCCTGGCTTCTTACTTGGGGGGAAAACATTAATTGGCTCAGAATTACCCAACTGAATTGTTACTTGCAGTAATTAGGGCAGTGTGTGTGGCTTCTGGAGAAGACCTGAGGATGACTTTTTGTATAAAATGGGAACTTTTAACTCATTAAGAAGAGATGAAGCCTATAAATTGGCTCCTTTTTCCCCATGCTCTCAGGAGGGACTTTAGTACCTTGTTGGATTGGAGCCCCACAGTATGGTAATGATTCCAAAAGGATTTCCCAAACAGTGCTTTAGGTTTATCAGCATGTGCAGCTTTCAAAGGTTTTCTTGAACACTTTTTATGAGTAGTTTTCAGCATTTTTTGTGGCATGCTGTGTGTATAGTAAAAAAACCCAACCAAGCAGACTTGGGAAACCTTGAAATTATGACACCATTTGAGCTAAATTACCCACATGGACTTTGTAGCAGACAAAAATGATAGTGGAGTGATTTCCTGGCAATGGAACATATATCTGAGAACCACCTGCTATTATAATTCTAGCTTTATGTTCCAAGTGAATGCAATCCAATAACTGTTCCATTTAGTTCTCACTCTTCTTATGCAGGCTTCAATTTGCATCAACCATCCACTGTGGAGTGTTTTCCTGCTTCCTCTGTTTATTGTTCTATTTTCTTGCACATGGCAACACTTGGAGGAGGAGGTTTGCTATCTTTCTGAGGAGACATATTCCTCAGGTTTATTCTCCCAGTGTTAAGTGCCTGACTCTGTAAATAAACCCAGGAAGCCCAAGCCAGAATATTGCATTTTATGTTAAAGGTTGTGATAGTCAAGTGAATTGGCAAACACACAGAGCCTGTTTGTTCTGTGCTTGGTGGTGCTTGTACTGCCAGGGTGTTCTAGATTATCTGCCTTTGGTCAACAAAGGGAAAGAGCATAAAAGTTTGTTTAGCTCATGTTGTGATTCTGAGGGTTTTAATTAACAATGTATTGTGGTGCTTGGCCAGCTGGGAGCCTGCAATTAGAGGATGTCTTCATGGAGAAAATGATTTCTAAGTTGCTACCACTGTGTTTTCCTACTTCTCTGCTACTTCTGATTGTAAACTGTACTTTTTCCTGCTGTTTCTACTAATCCTTGGTAAGACAAGTATTATTTACAAGTTTAATAACAACCAAATGAGATAGGAGTTTTAATTGGAATTTTGTTTTCTACCTTCACACACAAATTTTGTAGCTGTAACATGGAGTAGTACAATATTGCTTGGTTAGCTATATTAATAAGTTTTGATAGTATTGTGTTTTAAAAGAACTCATGATTAAATCATTGCTAACCAAAAAAAACCCAACCCAAATTAGAAGCTCTTTCACTGAAATACTTAATTTGCAGTGTTAATTTGCACAGGAGCCCAGGGGATGATGGGGATTGATCCTGTGATGGGTGCTTAATTTGAAGCTTCTGGTTCATGCAGTGCTCTAATCCTAATGATTTTCAGATGATGGCAGAAATGAGTTGTGTTCATCTGCCATTGCCTGAGAATCTTGCTTGCATGCATCAAATCCTGCAGCCAGTTGAGAGGACTGATGGAAAATGCCAGCCCATAACCTCACTGAAAAATGAAAAAGAGGTTTTGATTTAGTTTGATTTCTAAGATTTATTGATGTTTCCTTTTTCATTCCTTGATTCATCCCTCATTTGCCTTTAGCACCATCCTCCAAATGGAAAGTCAGTGTGGAATTAATGTTGTCTAGCTGACCAGAAGCTGACTGCTCACAACTCTGTATTCAAGATGCTGCTTTACAGTGAAGCTTGAAAACATTTTCCTCTGGCCCTGGGTGATGGGGATGCTTTTGTAAACACAGCCCAGGCTGGAGGCTGAAGGGGTTCTGCTTTCCTTAGCAGACAGAAAAGGGCTTGTGAGCCAGCAGATATCTTGGATGACATCTATTCAGCCAGAAATTGCCCTGGCCTCTGGGTTACCTTTGCTTATGTAAGGGCTGGCAGAGTGGGAGCAGGGAGGCAGAGAGGGCAGAGTGTGTGCTGCCTGCCTCTGGCACTGCCCAGGGGGGCTGGGGGGCACCCAGATGAAGCTGGGGTGATGGCAGTGGCTGGGCTTCAGGGGAGGTGAGGAGCTGGAGGTCTTTCTTGGGCTGCTGGGGGAGTTTTTCCTCCCCACATCCCTGCCTGCAGCCTGGGGGTGCAGCCAGCCCTGCTGCTGAGCTGTGACAGGGGTGCAGGCACACAGAGAAAGATCTTGCTCATGGAAAAAAAGTCATGTTTTGCTGCAAACACTAAATCTAAACACTTTGGGAGGCAGTGCAGGGTGGCCTTAGCTTCCTCCAGGCAGGGGCAGTGAGGTGGTGGTGGTTTCTGCTAACTAAGTCTATCTCCTCCAGACATTTTCAATGCCATTCCCTCAGCCTGAGGAGCTGTGATTCCCAAACCAACACCTCCTTGTCTCCTCTTGACATGTTGCTTCCCAAGCATTTAGGATGCTGAAAACACAGGGATCTCCAGCATCACCCAGCAGAAAAAATATCAAGGCTATTTAATGACTCTGAAGTTTTTGATTTACTAATAAAGTACAAGCACGGGCCCCAGTGAATTTCCATGCTGCTTCTAAGTCATCTGTTGATTTTTGTATGCTTGGTTGATATTAATTAACATAAAAGGAGATTATTTTGTATTTTCTGTAGCTATTTTAGTTCTAGAATTGCCCCTGACTGCATTTGGACTCTCTAGGGCAGTCAGATACAGGGAGTTCTTCAGCTGGTAGTGACTTTTGCTCAAAGTATGCTGCTTTTGCTTCTCTTTTTCTCTTTTATTTGATTTTTTTTCCCCTCTCCCTGTCACTTCACAGTAGCAGCTGGAATGTCACTGAACCACTGCTGTGCCTCCCTGTCCTTTCTGTATCCATCAACTCATGTAGGGCAGAGAGAACAATTTGAATGTCACAGCCTCACCTTTGCTCTGGCTGTACATTGAAATCAAGAGTAGGCAGGAAGAAATTATCTGTGCTTTTAGTAGGGTGAGCTGAACTCTGGGCTTCAGTTCTAGCTCTGATGCTGGCTGGCCCATTTATAACTTGCAGATGAAGAACAGTACTGTGCAGCTGTTAAAGGAACTGGGATTTCTGAAGAATTCAAATTCCCATGTTGCAATACCAAAAAACCCTCCTCTGACCACTGTGGTGCAGGATGAGTAAGGGGAGTCACATGTGAGATGCTTGGGGATCTTGAGCAGTAGCAGAAAACAGGAGAAAAGTCCTGGACTGAAGAGAACAACCCCAGATGATGTTCTCATGACATTGAATGATCTGTCTTCTTTCCCAAATCCTTTAACCATCTAATTCTGTGCTGTGTGTGCTTGCAGCCCCTTCCAGATGCTGTCTGTTCCCTCAGGCAAGAGCTGAGCAGGTATCTCACTGTACAGCCTTCCAGCTTGGCAGCAAACCTCTGGGAAGCACTTCCTAGATGATTTTTTCCCTTCCAACCCCTAACATTCTCTGATTCTACATGTTGTGGAAGAACAGAAAGCTGTATGTTAACAGAATTGTGAAACATTTCCTATTTCTGCCTTACAGAAAGGGGTTCTATCCTGTCACAGGAGAAAAAGTGATAAAAAAAATCTCATTACTTTAGCTTTTTTAGACTCCACAACCTTCTGGCTGCTTGCAAAGAGTTCAGTTTGTCTCCTGATTCCATGTTCCCTGGGAACTGAAGTTGAAAAGGCCAGGAAATTACTGCTCAGTTGGGTGTATTTGTTACTCCCAGAAAGGCAGGAAATTTTCCACTAGAGGGAAGTTCCCAAACACAATCCCCTTGGCCTCTTATGCACAAGGAACTAGAATTTGTGATTTTTATTTTTTTTCCCACTGCATCTTTACAGAAACTGTGTTTTCCATTTATACTTTTGTTGGAAAATTTTCTTCAAGCTTGCTTTCAATAATCTCTGGTAAATAAATTTACCTTTTATTTAGTGATACACCCTGGCAGTGGCAATTGTGGTTGTCTGCTTTCTGAAACAGGGGGAGTCAGAAATCAGAGTCCTGTGTGACACAAAAACTGCTCTGGCCATAGCTGTTACTACTGGAAGATGGAGACACATCAGCCCAAATTCACTCCAAAGAATCTGAAGCTTTTGAAAGACAACTCCTTTCTTGTTGCACAGTAAATAGAGTGGGCTTGGATGCCAGTTTAGGTTATATTTGGATAGCAGTTTTTTTATATTTAATATTTTATTACATTAAATGTAATATTAGCTGAACATGCTTCTTATGTTAATAGCAGCAGCATTCACAGGGACACTTCTTACATCCTGATGGTTTTAGAGTGACTTTTGGGATGATTATACTCAGTTGTCACCTTTAAATACCATTTCTAGTTTGGTTTTGCTTTTTGCTTATTTTTTTCCCAGAGCTTGAGAATTTTGAGACCCATAAACCAGAAGACAAAAGCTTTAAAAGTACACAATCTCCTTTAAAAGTAACGTTTCCTGGTTGGTTGTTTAAAATAATTTCTTAAAATAATAAAATAATTATTTAATTTATTAAAATACAGTCTTCAGACTCAGTATTTTAAAAGTACTGAAATGCTACTTTGACTAACATTGCTCTGCAGACTTATGCTGTCTGGAGTTGTTGAAACCAACCTTGGTTTGGGTCTCAAAAATCAAATGTTAATATTGCTAATTAATTTTGGCAAGTGGATTGAAATGTTTTTTCACTTGGTGTTCCTGTTTTTGAGTGATTGGATTGTTTGGATGTCATTAGGCTACTTATTTGCAGCAAGAGTTTGAGCCCTGCCCCACGAGCAGTGGAAGTAATTCCTGGCTGCTTAGCTAGAAGTCCAATTGTTAATTTTTTTAGTGTTTAAATTAAACGAAAGCACCATTTTGTTTAATTCTTGAGTATCCAGAATAAATTGGTTACACAGTGCAATTAAGCCAATGAGCTTTAATCTCTCATTAAGCAAGTTGACTGTGGCAGTGCTAGCTCACAGCCCTCACGAGTTCCTTATGAACATGGTACATTGCTTTGCAATCACTTAATACAATTAAACTTCCTGAAGAGAAATAGTTCAATTATTTTTATAACAACAGCCCAGCTATCCATAGCATGGAGATAAGTCAATTTTTATCAAAAGACACCCTCAGTGGAAGCCACTTTGCAAAAGATCTCTCAAGGGAGGTAGTGTTTCATCTTGCTGTTGTCTGTGGATTTTACATATGTGATTAAATTAATGAATCAACACTGTTTAATCCACCAGTGATGCATGATACAGGATCCTTAGACTGCAAAACTCAACTCTAAAGCAATTTTTAGAAGAGCTACCAAGTGCTGTCATGAACACACACTGATACCATCACAGAGAAAGGCATAAAAAGCACTAGGTGTGAGCAGCAAATTCATCCTGCTTTGTTCCAGCTATAATAAATTAAAAAAGAAGTGAATAAATAATAAAGCCAGAGTAGTGCAGGATGATGAAAGGATTAAATGAATGAATGCCCATGTGGAGGCTTCAAAATAATTTGGTAGGAAAAAAACCAGTGTCCTGATGTTTTCCTTGGCTGGTGATTTGCAGATCAGACTGCTTGATGAGTGTAATAGTCTGGCCAGGCCTCAGTGTCTATTAATTCAAATCATGTCACTCATGAACTGTTCTTTTTCCTCTCTTTTTTTAGAAGAGCTACTGGCATATTTGATCAGCTCCTTAATGAGGTGGCTCCATTTGTTTTATTCACATAACTGCAGCTGGTGCACGAGGAGAGAATCTGAGTTTTGCTTTGCATTTTCTTCTTGCTCCAGTAAGTCAGAGAAGCAAACATGGAGACATCTGAGGGGAAGATCTAAGTATCCAGCCAGCCTGGCCTGGAAAGAACAATACCATCTGGACATGGGAAGGAGCCTTAAGATGTTTTTTCATCACACATGGTCAGTGTGTAGCAGTAAACCCTGCCAGCAACCTGCAGTGCTGGTCCATGTGTGGTGCTAAACTCCCCTGAGCAGCAGCCTGCAGCTGCATTTTCATCAGCTCTCACTACACTTCAGTTCCTAGATGGTAGGACTACTTGAAGAAAACAACTCAAATGAGGTTTGATTGATTTATTTAGTATTTTTGGTTCCCTGGTATGAAGCTGCCCTTAAAAGCTATGGAGTGTCAATAGGTGAAATACTGCCTGGTCCAATTGGAGTGCTAGAATTCAGGGTCTGGGTTTCATTTTCCATTTTAAACTGTACAGACAGCTAGTAGGACTGCTTGTTTGTTTTTTTTTTTTCAGAAGCTTTCTCCCCAGATCTGGAGGAAACAATCTGATTTTACCCCTTCTATTTGAGCAATGATGATCATGCATCCTGCCATATTTATTTTTATATTTATTTTATTTTTATTTTTATTTTTATTTTATTTTTATTTTTATTTTATTTTTTTATTTTATTTTTATTTTTATTTTTATTTTTGTTTTATTTTTAAATTTATTTT
>JANHGL010017183.1:0-33621 GCA_024611195.1 Ceyx melanurus
AGCCTCCCCGCCGCTGCCGGTGCCGGGGGAGCGCTGGCCGAGCTGCGGCTCCTGGCCGGGGTGCTGCGGCGGGCCCAGTGCCTGCGGCGCTGCAAGCAGGGGCTGCCCGCCTTCCGCCAGGCACAGCCCGGCCGAGAGCTGCTCGAGGACTTCCAGCGACGGGAGCCCTACAAGTATCTGCAGTTCGCCTACTTCAAGGTGAGCCCCATTCCGTCATCCCTCTTACCCTTCCAGCCTGTCATCCTTCTTGCCATCCCATCATTCCTCTTCCCTTCCTGATCATCTCTCTCTTCCTTTCCCAGCCCTTCAGCCCTTTTCCCTTCCCTTTCCGTCATCCCTCTTCCCTCCAGTCCCATCTCTCTTTTCCTTCCCCACATTGACTCCCCAAAGTCTCACCTGGTGCTGGGTCACCCTCCAGACAAGCCAGGCCACCTTACACTTAATCATCCTCTGTCTGACAAGTTTTTCAGCCTCTTCCTCCCACCGACTTCATGTAGCCCACTGTGCCTTGTCCTCCACTCTTCACCAGTTTTTGTGCAACTCATCGAGAAATTCTCATAATTAGCCCTTCCCAGACCCCCGGCCACTGGACCCTGCCTCCTTGTCCTGGAGCTGTGTCATTCCTACCCCTGCCCTTCTCATCTTTCCATCCATCTTACTTTTTTCTAACCTTCTCTGAAACCTTTTTCAGCCCTTGATGTCACCGCTCTGCTATTACAAGTGCTCTTTGCTGCTTCCGCTCCCTCAGCAAGTCCATCTTCCTCACTTGCTCTCTTCTGGTCCAGTTCTTGCCAGCCTGTGACCTGTGACTCGCAGACGGGCTGATGCCTGCAAACCTCCAGCTTTGTTACAGACACAAGAAGGAATAAAGTGAAAATTGTCTGCTGAAGTGTGATACTAATGCTGGCCCTGACATTATACTGACTTTTTGCTCTGGAGTCAGCCAAAACTCAGGGCACACTCACCTCTTTTAACAGGTTTCACCTCACTTTTCTGGCTTTTTATCCAGGATTGTTTTCTCCCTCTTATCTTCATCATCTATTCTCTAAATAAAGGTCCAGTCCTCGTGGCATCCCCTCAGGTAGTGCAATTACTGCCATTTCAAATAAATGGGACAGCACTGAGGGCAGAAAACAAGCTGAACTCTGGTTGGATTGTTTTCATACCTAGATTCCCTACCAGCATATCCCAGTATACATTATGGTATAGGGCTGCATGCTTGTGCATTGTTTT
Organism: Ceyx melanurus; assembly: GCA_024611195.1. Taxonomy (NCBI): domain Eukaryota; kingdom Metazoa; phylum Chordata; class Aves; order Coraciiformes; family Alcedinidae; genus Ceyx; species Ceyx melanurus. Next base: position 1,234 of record JANHGL010017183.1, read on the forward strand.
TGCAATTGCTGCTTGAAAACACACATCATCTTAATGTGTTGCTGTGTCTTATTTGTAAGAGTGCTGTTTGTCCATGAAAATGTTCATTTTCCCAAATTACAGAGATGCAGGGAAATGCCTTTTTAAGAAACAGTTCAGAATCCACCCTCTCAGGATCACACTGGCACAATTCTGTGTCTTTAAACCTCCAGAAGTTTATATATTAAAGCCTCTGCACATGCAGAAGGTATCAAACAGGGAACTTTCTTTTGAGTAGGTGTGGACAGGCACCCTGTGAATTCTCAGACTCTACATGGATACCAAAATGACATCATCACAAATGTTTCCACTTCTTGTCTCAACTATTCATTCACCCCAAGTGCTTACAAAGCTTGCAGTGTATGGATCACAGAAAATATGATATTACTGCTTACTGTCTCCAGGACAGTTAAGTAACTGGTGGGTAGGAATGTGAAAAGGAATGTGGAGAAACCCCTCCCTCTTCCCTTTAAAGTATTTTTCAATCACATTTTGCAGCATAATTTGGGATTTTTGCCTTTAGAGCCCGTTGGTTTTGTTCTGTTTTATTGGACTGTGGTGCAGCTCTGAGCTCTTAGCACCCACTTCGGGACTTCTGAACTGGCCTGGAGCTACAAACTGCTCCGTACAAAGGAGTTTCTCCTGGCCGGTGGTTTTCTGAAGAAAGGAATGCGACTTCCCCCCATTTATGATACAGGAGGGAAAGGCCTGATGTCATTTTTCAGAGTGTGTGTTTATTGAGGCGAGTTTGACAGTGACATTTTGCCACGTCGTAGCTGCTGGGAGTCGCTGTTTCTGTCCCGCTGCTCTGCGGGGAGCGCCTCTCTCCGAGCCACCGAGTTCTCTGCGGAACGTGTTTCCACAAAACTGTAAAATACAAAAAAAAAAATAAAAATCGCTGAAAGTTGAAACCAAGAATTAACTACGGACTAAGCAAAGAGAGTCCAAACAAACGGGCTCAGAGCACAAAGCCGGGCAGAAAGGAGGCGCGTGGCGAAAGTGCGGCCCAGGGTTCCCGCTGAGTTCGGCAGCGCCGGGGCCTGGAGGCGCCGAGCTGCGGGCGGGCGGCGGGGGGCGCGGCGGGGCGGGCGGGGGTTGCGTGTCCCGGGCCCGGCCCACGGGGGACGGGCGGCGCTGAGGGTGCCGGTGGCCGAGGCGGGCAGCGGGGGCGGGAGGAGCGGGCACCGGAGGAGGGGGAACCCCCCGCCGGGCGGTGCGTCGGGCCTTGGCGGCTGCTCCCAGCAGCTCCGCCTCGGTGGCTCTGAGGGACCGGCTGCTGCCTCCCTGCATGGTTGGACGCGCTCAGCCGCTATCACTGACCTTGGGTGCCAGCCTTGCGCTGCTGCAGACTGAGACTCGATTATCCTATTGATTTTTTACCCCCTAAAAGTACGGTTTTTTAAGGTCCTGACAAGTTTTTTCTTTTACTCAGTGAACGTGAGCGGTCTGACTGCTCAATTCCCCCAGAGGAGACCTCAGGTTCCGTGTTCTCAGGGTATCCCATCACCGAAGCGAACCCGCTCTTTCTGTCACCTGTTTTTTGCGGTGTGGAGAGTGCAGCGGGGTCTGGGAGAAATCCCGCGTTGCCCAAACCGAGCCCTTTTTCAGTCATCACTTGTGACTAAGTGTCACTTGCAGTGACTAAGAGTTGCAGGATAAATTGGATATCCTGGGTAGCACGCAGAGATTTGCCTGCGTTTGGCTTTTTTAAACCCCTGAAATTGCTCCAGTGAGCATTTTGTCTTCCTTTCCCTCCTAGTTTTATAGTGAGAACAGTTGCTTAAGTTCTGCCCTTTCAAAGTCAGTTGGCTCAGCACTAGGCTTGCTGCGCATCCAGCTTTTGCTGGCCTTGCTATCCTTGGAGCTAACCCTGTCCCTTTAAACAACTTTATTTTTACCCCGCTGGTTTGTCGTGTCTCGAAACGATAAGATCTTCGCCGCGGGAATCTAACTCGACTCCTGTTCGTGTTCCCTGCTCCCTGCACTCTGCTTTCCTAGCGGGCTCGCCACAGAACCGCCTTGTTCCTCAGGCTCAGCTAAGCGGTGACATTTAAAAGCTGTTTGCAGTCTTTGTAGAGAAACGATGCTGCTGAATCACGTGGAAGGCGAAATCAGCCGGGACTCGGATCGATGGCGTTGCTCGGCATTTGGAGATGATGTTGTTGGTACCAGGGCTGGCTGGTCGTGCCCCGGGCTGCGATTGCAGACTCCTGGGAGGAGATGGGATGAAGAGTTGGGATGAATTGCTCCTTGGGTCTCTGCCCCTCAGTTGCAAAGTTACACCAGCAACGTTTTTTTCTCTCTCTATCCTTGTATTTCTTTTTTTTATTTTATTTTTTCCTCCCTCCTCCAGTTTGACTTTAATTGCCAGGTTAGTTAATTTAAGGTCCTCATTCAAGTGATCACAAGTGATTCCCTTTTATTTCTTGAGCATTTATCTTCTCATGGACTTCAGAGTAATGGGGTTTGAGTGATTGCATAGGAAGTCATTTGGTCCTATTTTATTTTCCCATTGTGTGCTTTCACCCTTTTTTGTGTTTTGCCCCCTGAGCTGTTTGATATGGTAATAACTCGCAGGAGAAATTGAAAAAGGACTTAATTTTGTTCTTACTGGTTTGGAGAGAACAAGGTCAATCTAAACCACAGTACTTCTGCTAAATATAAGAGAAAATGCCAAGAACACTAGTGTGGTTTTCCTGCTGCACTTGACTCTACACTTTGTCAAAGAATAATTTGATTGAAGCTCCATTGTAATGCATTTTGCTTAGGGCTTGTCTCTATAGAAATATTCCACGCTTGTGATTGTTTTTTAACTACTAGTGCAATCAAGCTAAACGGGGGAGAGAACCTTTCCAGAGACTCCAGGGAGGTGCACGATGTGTTTGAGTATTTGTGTAAATAAAGAAACCATTATTTATTTAACTGAATGCACATTCAGCTGCTGACAGAGCAGAGCTGGCAGGAGCTATCTGTCAGCTTTTTGTACATGTACATTTTTTGTCTTGAGAACCACACTTGGGAGCTTCTGTGAACTCCTAACCCAGCTGCAGGCAAGTGATTCTTCCTTTTTTTTTTTTTTTTACCATCACAGGTACTGGAGCAGATAATGACCTTTATATAAACCAAGCCATAGTTTTTATTGAAGATGCAATACAGGTAAATATAACTTGTTTATTACCTACTCTGCTTCCTCTGCTGGATATTTGTCACTCATTCTGTTAGCTTTTAAGTTTTTATGTGCTCAGGCAACCTCCATGTAACATCTTCCTGATTACAAAGCAAAATTAGAATTTCAAATGCCTGTGGTATGCAAGTTTTGGTGAACTGCCTAGGGGAAACATTTTCTTCTACACAGTGAAATAAAGTGTTTTCCTCATGGCTGTCAAAAGAGATGTTGGTTTGTGGGTGGTGTTTTCTTGTGACTTTTTTGGGGTTTGTTTTTAGTTTTAGTGGTTTTTGGGGTGTGGTTTTTTGGTTTGCTTTAGAATGACTGGCATTATTGCTAAGGGAAAATATCTGATCAAGCCCTGTAATTTGCCCCTAAATCTGACCATTTGCATAGCTTGAGAGCTGTTAGAGTTCCAGGCTAGCTTCAAGTGAAAAGCTGAACTCTTCTGCTTCAGCTGAACATAGTGCCTTAAGTCTTCATTTTTTTCCTTTGTTTCTCCTTTACTGGGTGTTACTGCAGACTTCTAGCTCCTGTTATCTCCCTGTTTTTAGTTGCAGGTGATGGGAATGCTGGAAGGCTGTTCTTGAGCAATCTTACTGTGCTCTCATAGCTTTTGGTTGAGAGAGATCAGATATATTTAAGGTGTGCACACCTTTCTGGAAGCAGATCCTTCTCAGTGGAGGCAGAGCAACAGCAGCCCAGGAGCAGAGGAGGGGCTGGGCAGATTTCAGCAACAGCTGAAGAAGATTCTGAAGAATCACTGGGATTTCCTTGAATTTAAAATATGTTTTATTTAAAGGCATAGATTGAAGTATCTTGCATTCAGAATTAATTTGTTTTCATCTTATATTTTTTGTAACAGCAAGACCAAAAGAGGCTCTGTCGATAGGGTGCATGCTGAAAGGTGAAACTGCAATTGTCTCAAGACTTGAGTTTTGCAGATTAGATTTTGGTTTTGTTTTTGTAACCTGCTCTTTGAGATGGACTGAGTGTAATGTTTGAATGATCCTTTTTGCTTTCTGCCCTCAGTATCGATCTATAAACCACCGTGTAGACTCCAAATCCCTCTGGCTGTATCGATGGTACTATTCAAGGACCTGCCAGTGGTAAGAGCCTGATACTATTTTTGCCTCTTTTTTTTTTTCTCATTTTGGAGTAAATTCCTTAAATAGTTAGATCATTGCACTTTTATCCTTCTAAGAACTTGCTGTAGGAAGCAAGTGGATTGACTGCGTGTGAAGATGGAGAAGTGGAAGGCAACAGGTTACACTAAAGTGCAATCATGTAGGTGGGTGGCTCTTTGGAACAGTCCTAGGACTGTTGCAGGAATGGGCTGTTGGCTTGATTTACAGCACCATTAGGGAAAGACACTTGGAAGGTTCTAAACATGTTAAGTAGTAGCAAGGTTGTTTACAGCTGTTAGCTTGAAAAGAACACCACCTAAGGTTATTTGGTCATCAGCAGTTATTACTTTAATGCAGGCACCAGCATGTTAAACAAAACAAACCTCAAAAACACTAAACCCACAAAATGAGTCAAGGAAAAGAAAATACTTAAGAGTAAAGCAATTTTCTTAGAAGTAAGCCAAGCTTTATAACTGCATGTTTAACACAGCGGGTTAGACCACAGCATAGCACTTGATTTTGTGGCTTCTTGTTCTGGTTTTGGCTGCTTTGCTTGTTTGTTTGTTTTGTTTTACAATTTCATCTCCATCCAAACAGGATTTTGAGTTTAACCATCACCATAATCCTGGCTTTGGCTTTCATTGAAAACCCTTCTTCACTCACCATCACCTCAGACGTCAGGTACCGTCCCCCTGCCTGGAACCCTCCCTGTGGCCTCACAGAGAGTGTGGAGCTGCTCTGCCTGCTCCTGTTCCTGGTGGATGTGTCTGTGAAGGTGAGCTGCTGGCTCTGGGAGGGACAGCTCAGGAGCTGCACTCAGTGGGGCTTTTCTCCTTCTTTATCCTTTGGGAAATGTCCGAGAGCTGTTATTCAACTCTTTGCGTGATGAGAGTGTTTTGCTGTATTCAAGCCTTGCTTTCAGGAGAGAAATTAGAAAGTACATTATTTCCTGAATTTAAAAAAATACTGCTTGTTTATTTATTTATTTATTTATTATTTTAACCTGAGAGTTATAAGCTCCTGTTTGTGTGTGTGGGGAAAAAAATTAAAATGATTTTTGCTAAGAATACAATGATTTTGACTTAGCTACTCGTATTAGGCTGTAAAATTGGGTATATAACAACCAAATATACACCAGTTCATTTAAACAAAATAAGCATAGTCAGCAACTGAGCTTTACTTTGGATGCTTGTTACTGGAAATTTTATTTTTATGTTTAGAATCAACACTACTCTTGAATTCAAAGGATTCCTCTCATGTGGCCTGTGTGCACCTCTCCCTTTTACTGACTTTTATGTAGTTCTTGTAGAAAAGTGTGGTACAGTTTTGTTTAGATTTCAGGGAGCTCCATGAACACTTGTGTAAAATTACAAATACTTTGGTGTTTACTTATTAGGGAATTTATTATTAAATAATAATTTTAATTAAATTTAATTTTATGGTTTGGTTGTTTTTGTGTTGTTTTTTTCTCCTCAGAGTTACTTAATTGGATGGGAAGAATTCTGGAAAAATAAATGGCTAATGGCTTATATACTGACATTAATTGTTTCCCTGGCTGATTGGATGGTATCACTGAGTTACTTCTGCACAGAGGTAAGACCTGCTTTCTATGGAAACAATCAGGAGCTTAGCAGAGGGGAGTGGCTGCAGAGAAGACCATGCAGAGGGGAGTCAGCAGGGCCTGTGTGGTATTTTGGGGAATTCAGGGAGGAGGTGAGATTGTTTATTATGGAAAATACCATCTCATGACCTGCTTGTTCTGTCTACCCAGCAGTAGACTGTTTATAATTAGTGGCCTGATAAGGCTATTGAAATGTCAATGTGCATTTTGAAAACAATCTCTCATTCTTTTGATGAGGAACCCAGACGTCTAAAATCAATTTTGCATGCTTTGTGACTTCAGTGAGAAGTCACAAACTCAGCTTCTGAGCAGAGCCTTTTTATGTTACACTGTTGACTTTTTTTTTTTGATACACATGTCTGTGTTTTTCTACAAACCTGTACAAAAACATTTTATGTCATTAGTCTCATGGGAACTCTGCATCTGATCTGTTGATTTGTTTGTTTTTTTGCAGATTGTGAGAGTAAGAAGGATACTTCGTCCTTTCTTTCTCCTTCAGAATTCTTCTATGATGAAGAAAACACTAAAAAGTATCAACAGCACATTGCCTGAAATGGCAAGGTAGGAAATTAGGTGGAAAACTTCCTTTCACAGCAAGCCTATAGTTACTGTTGGTATTCTGGGGTGGGGAGCTAAGTAGCTTCTGTCTTGATGGTCTAGCAAAGTGGTTGGTGAGATCAGGTAGTAGTGGATGAACTGTTGTGTTGAGTTTTTGGTTCCTTTAGCCTGTAAAATTTCCCTGTAATGTATGTGATGTGACTGTGACAGGTGAGCTTTCTGATGCTGTTTGAGTGCAGTTTATATTCTGTATGTGTGAAGTACAGCTGTTTTGGAAGGGAAGAACTGGACAGAGGTCTGTGCTGTTTCTCTGACATGGGGTAGACACATGTGTACTTGTCTTCCAGTAACAAGTGCCACACAACAAGATCCCTCCTTTTTGCATCTTCTGAGTGCTTTAATTCAGCTTTTTTTCTAAATGGCTTTAGCCATCTGTCTGTTAAATTTTACTGGCATCAGAAATGTTGAAGTGGAAACCCCACTGTTGAAATCCTAACTAGATGACCATGATGCTTTGGAAAGAAATCTCTTCCTGTGATGGGTCATGTATGTTTTTGTGATGGGTCATGTATGTAGAGCTTATACCACTCCCTGTCCTTGTCTTTAACTGACCAGTCCCAGGAGACTGCAAGCCAAGATGCTGTGCTTTGTTCAGAGTCTATAAATATGTTCCTAGCTTTACAAAGCCAAGCATTAGAATCTCATTGACCTCACAACTGTCTAAGCTCATGCTGAGGAGTCCAGAACAAGAAAGATTCTTACTCTGAACCAAAACTTGGATCATCTTCTGTGAGCTCCATATAGCTACTTAAAAATCCTGGTTCCTTTTTGTGGCATCCTTTTGCATTTTTAGGAAAGGGTATTATGAATAGGATGAAGTTGGTGTTAATAAATACAATGTTTTCTTCCCAACAGTGTTGTTCTACTGCTAGCTGTTCATCTGTCTCTCTTTACCATGTTTGCCATGCTGCTGTTTGCTCGAACAAAGGTAACCAATTCCATTCATGCTTTGTTAGATCTTGCTCTGTTGTTTGTTTTCTCTGTTTTGTTTTTGTTTTTTTCCTCTTTACTCACATAGCTGCTGCCTGTCTAGTTTTATAATCAAACTGGTGAAACTTGTTTCCCCTGAAGAGTTCATATTAACTTGTCAAACTTATGGGGTGAGTTTAAAGTTCATGTAGAGATGCAATGTGTGCTGGTTCATTAAGAGTGTGCTAAAAGGCCCCTCAGAATAGTGTCAGAATCTCTTCATCCTTTAACAAAAAATTTATTCCAGATAGTTGCTGCTTAAGTGATAATGCTGAAATTTGAAGCAGAGCTCTATTTTTTTTCCTCTTTGCTTAGTTGCATGTTGGATCTTTGTATTATCTCCATATGTCACATCTAATTTCCTTTATTAGCTTTCCCAGCAGATGGGAATGTAACTTTTTGTACCTGAAACAGTCAAATTTGTGTACATTTAGCTGAAAAAAATCACATTTTAGACAACAGTCTTTATTGCCTTTTTTGCTTTGCTAGTGTAATACCTATGTAAACTAAAAATATCAAACAAAGCAAGTCCTAAAAACATTTAGAAATGAACTTCTTGCCTCTAGATGTTTGCACTGTCTTGTGTGTCTCCTCTAGAGGTACATTTCTCCAGTCTCTGTAGCAGATTTAAGGGCTGTTTGTTCTGGGCTGTGTGATTCATGTTTGTATTGTCTCCACTCTGCATCTGTGCTTGAACTTGGAGGGGAAAAAACAAGTATGCATATAATCCAAGAATGGCTTCCTGGTGTGTTTTTGATTTAAATTCTGATAGCATCAGAGCTTTAGCAGGTCCTTGGGTGTTTCCACTGAGCCACAAAATAATTTTGATGACAGCAGTCATCAGAGTAATTGCAAATATTTTTTGGGTGCTGATAGCACTGATTTAAAAAAAAAAGTTTTCTCTTCCTTTTATATTTTTTCTTTTTTCTTTTTAATTAAAAAAAAATTAAATCACATTTAGGGAGTTCTCATCTCCACACTGATCTCTCTTGCAGGCTAAGATGTGATGCTTTTTATATCAATCAAGGGTGGCTCTAGCTTCCCATAGTGTCTGCTTGTGCCATTATTCTGAGGTGCTTAGCTAAACATCACTTCTGTATTGAGCTTCTGTTTTCTGTCTCACCTTGCTCTTTTTCCTTATGTTTATTGGCTCTTACTAAGTGCAGTGATTTCACTGTATCCTACAAGTTGTCCTGATTTGTAAGCTTGTCTTGTTTGTTTTTTTTTTTTTCAAGGTGGGGAGAGATTGGAATGTGTGAGAGATGGATTATTGAGTTAGTTTTTAACATAGTTTACATGTTTCCACTGGGGATTCTGCAGTGTTTCTCTAACATTTCTGCCTAGGATGGGCAGCAGGATAAGGAGTGGATGAGATATTTCCGGAATCTGCCAGATTCTCTGACATCTCTGCTGGTCCTCCTCACGACTGCAAACAACCCTGATGGTGAGCAAGCTCCCACACATAGCTCTTGTCTCCCTTTGCAAAGAAGAATAGGGTAAGGTTATCTTCAGACACCTGTAACCATTATTGTAGCTGAGAGGACAGCCAGAGGAAGGTTATGGAAAGGTTTTCACACCTTAGTAACTTGCTTCTTGCCTTTGTTGTAACTGTATGTGCAACTAACTAAAGAAAGGCTGAGAGACCTGGGGCTTTTTGGTCTGGAGAGAAGACTGAGAGGGGATCTAATTAATGTCTATAAATACATAAGGGCTGGGTTTCCAGAAGACAGGGACAACCTCTTCCCACTTGTGCATTGTGACAGGATGAGGAACAATGGATTCAAACTCAATTACAGAAGGTTCCACCTCAACATGAGGAAAAACTTCTTTACTGTGAGGGCTATAGAGCACTGAAACAGAATCCCCAGAGAGGTTGTGGAGTTTCTTTCTCTGGAGACTTTCAAGACCTGTCTGGATGCTTTTCTGAGTCATCTGCTCTAGTTCTGTCCTGCCCTGGCAAGGGAGTTGGACTTGATCTTCAGAGGTCCCTTCCAATCCCTGCCATTCTGTGAAGTGGAGCTGTAGAAGAGATTTTACCAATTGCAAAAAAAGATGATAGAGGTCTCCAGTTTTCAGCTTAAGCATTAAATTCTTATTTCCTTTTTATTTTTGTTACATATGATACAGTGATGATTCCTGCATATTCTAAGAATAGAGCATATTCAATCTTCTTCATACTCTTCACTGTGTTAGGTAAGTTACCTCTCATCTTCACTAATTTAAATGCACTTTGACACTTGTGCATACAGGGGTTTATTTTTCTAGGAAAATGTAATGATACATTTCTCCTTTTTGTGTTTCTTTCAATTAATTGTGTAGTGTCTTGTAAGATAATTTTCATGGAAGGTTTGATTTGTTTTTTTTCCAGAAACTTATCACAGGGGAATGGATACACTAGAGTACATTCAAACATTAAAAACATTTTGGAAAAATCAAACACAATAAAACTAACCCATTTAAAACTTTACATCTGATTTACTACATACATTGAAGCAAATATATTTCAAGATTGCTTGCTGCTTCTTTTTTCTCCAACAGGCAACTTGTTTCTGATGAACTTGCTTACAGCAATAATATACAACCAATTTCGAGGATACCTTTTGGTAAGTAAAACATTCCTAATTTCTGTGGTCCACCATAACCTTAAAACTGTGAAGCCCTAATTGTTGTTTCAGCTGTGTATTAAGGTGGTTGTAGTTACAGTTTTGAGATACAAAAGGTTCTTTAATGTAGATGCTTTTTTCCCTCCTTCCATGTGTGCTGTGGATATGAAATTTTAACTATTATAGAAAAAACCCAAACCACTATTATAGAACTGAACAAGGACAAGTGATAGAGTAACTTGAACTTGGTCTCTGTGAAGAAAACATACTGTTCTATTTAAATAGCTATTGTTCCAAATCTTAGCACTTAATTTTTCTGAGTAGGACAGTATTAGAAGCCTTCAGTAGAAAAGAATCTTTGTCTGGATGTGGAATCAGAATAAGGGCAGTCTGCTTCCTCTCAAAGTTGGATTTGAGCCTTGTGATTGACTTGTACCAGAAGCAGTTCCCAGTAGGTATAGCAGTTATTCTTGGCAGAATTCAGTTTCAAATGAAAGGAGCCTGTGCTCCCTCTCAGTGCTAGGCTAAGTCTTAATGGTTATCACACTGATGGCACACAACTGAAACTTCAGCCAGGCTGTCATCAGTCAGAAAGGAGCTGCCAGTGTTTTGCTGCTCAGAACATGCTGAGTCTTGATCTTGCTGTGGTGTCATCTTCAGATTGAGATCTTTTTTTTCTTGAGCTTTGTAGCTTCCATGGTGAAATTTTTCTCTTGAATCTTGAGTTAGCTCTTCAATGGGTTCACTTCTTCCACATGTGCTTTTTATTTTCCTCTTGCATATTTTATAAAAATTCACAGCTCAACAGCAGTGTTTTTGGTGAAGCTGACTCTGGGTAGTGCTTTACAAAAGCACTGGAGTCTGGCAGCTGAACCTCTGAGCTGTAGCTTAATTTTTTTTTTCCCTTTGTGCCAGACCAGTGGTGGCTTCTGTAGCTTGGAATGAACAGTGGTTCCTGATGGTGTTGCTGATGGTCTTTTCTCCTGCTTGTAGTTTCCAGGTTTAGTGGCAGGAGAAACTCAGTGACTTTTGATTTGGGGTGTGATTTCCTCCTTACTTACACATGTCCTCATAGTTCTTTATTTACTTCCCCCTTTAATTATAGTTGTATAGTTCCTTCCCCTTTCTTACCTAGTCTGCAGTCCATGCAGCATGAGGAGTCCTTCAGAGGAGTGGAGATGAGAGCTTGGTGGGAACAGTGAGATGATCACTGCTCTACTAGAGCTCCAGAGAGGAGGTGGAGTCTGGTGGGTAGTAAGCCTTGGGCAGTATTGCCCAGGAGTGGCTCCCACCCCCTTGTGGGAGAGGGGAGATTAAACCTAATGTGTGCAAAGAGGAATTTTTGTAATCCTTTGCTCCTGCTTTGTTTCTCCATTTTCCTTCTTCCCATGTGAGACCATGCTATAATCTGACTTCTGAGTTTGCAACTGATTACTGGGGGGAGGGGGGGAAAGCAGCAGGAAAAACCTTGGCTCTGGCTTTCTTCTTCTTGACAAGAAGCTGGAGTTGGACAAATTGTCAAACCCATCCGTTTGCACAGTAGTATGAATTTCTGTGAACACTCAGGCTTTGCTGTGTCCATTGTCTCCAGAACAGGCATGTGCCTGTGTAATCCAGAATTAAAAATAAATCATGGCCTGGATGTTTACTTGAACTCCAGAGGCTTGTTTGCTTGCTTCCTTCCTTCTCGTACACGGAGTTCTTGGAGGGAGGGAGGCTCAGGGAAGTCTCCTGTTCTGATCTCTGATCACAAATCTGGGGTGTGTGCCAGAGGGTCAGTGTATTATCTGACCATAACACACAGTACTGTGGGAGGAATCCTTCTGGTAGGATTGGGCTTCACTGATTTCAGCCCATGATTCTCCACTGCAGAGTGTCTTGGGCCCAGGACTAGATCTCATGGCTAATAGCAAGGACTTTGGCAGTGGGAAAAAAAAAATCCACAATGTCTTCCATTCCTGAAAAATTATTGTAGTTGAACAGGTATGACCCTTTCTGAGGTTTGCAGTAGGTTCTGTCCAAGGGCTGGGGGAATAATTGACAGGGTTTTATTTGTAATACCTAGCATCTAGTTGGTTTTCCTTTAAACAAATGTAAGTCATTGTCTCCCCTGTGGTGTTTTTGTGTGATTCCAGAAATCAGTTCAGTCCTCCCTCTTCAGAAGGCGACTGGGAATCCGGGCTGCCTTTGAAGTGCTTTCTCCCCTGAGAGAAACTCCTGCTACTGCACAACAGTAAGTGAACAATATTAGTAGATGATCTAGGGAAAAAGAGCAGATTTATAGTAATCTTGTTTCTTTTAATATATTTACTGAAGATCCCTTATTAAAAAATGAGTTTGCTGCTCATCTTTTTAATTTTTCTTTTAACTCAATGTTTAATAAACTGTTTGGGACTCTTGTGGGGTCTGTTGCTTTATTTCTTATTATTTTTTTCTGCTTTTCAAAACAAGAAAGAGATAGGAATGCATTTGGAACAGCTGGTTTGCCATCAAGGCAGTTAACTGTTTTGTGGCCCATCCTATTTTCTTTTCTATAGGTCGTATGTGAGTGCTGGGGCCTTACAGCAAGTGCTGCTGAGAGTGGAGATGGATGCTCGCTGCAAACAAGCCATCCTGAGAGTAAGAGCTGGGTTTTCCCAGTTGTTATGCTGGTGACTGTCAATAACAGCCTATGATTAGCAAAAGGGAAAACAGAAAAGGCAAGAAAAAGCCTACAGTCGTGTGGCAGTTTGTGTTAAAGCACAGCAATACTGAAGCTCACTCTAGAACCTTGGTTTAGGGTCTGTCACATCTCTAGTCCTAGATTTTTAAGATAGTCTAAGGGTGTTGGCCCTCTTTGAAGATGCAGTTATTGCAGGTTTTGATCTAAATCTTTCTCTTTCATGTGAAGTCACTCAAAAAGTGCTCCTGTGACCAGCTGTCAGCTACCCAGTTTCAGAAGCTCTTTGAAGAACTGGACAAAGATTCCATTAAGCAAGTATGTGTATGACAATCATTTGTGAGAGTGAAGAATAAGTGATAGTATTTCTCTATAAAGCATGTAAAGAAACTTCAGCTCCTTGAATGCAGGACATGAGCAAGTGTCACTGATTTTTGGGTTAGTTGAGGATATCTCTTATAGTCACAAATGACATTGCTCTGGGGGCTTTTACAGTGTTAGCTTGGGATTGCCAAGTACTGTTAAATGTACAAAATGCAGGGTTGTTTATTCTGTCAAAATTTTAACTGACTTGTCCATACAGAGTAGATGAGAGCTCTGTTTTGTTTGGAAAATGTCTGTTTCTGAAATCTGAGATTGGGTGTGGTTTTCCTGCATTACTATTATTAAAAAGCTTATTCTTTTTGTCTCAGCAAATCCTTCTGTTCTTTTCAGCATCCTCCCAGTCCAGAGTACCAATCCCATTTTATGCAGAAAATGCAGTTTGCCTTTGGCCATTCCTACTTTGGCTATTTGGGGAATGTTGTAGCCCTTGCAAACATTGTTTCTATCTGTGTAAGTAAAAGTTTTGTTTGTTTGTGTTCCTGCTACTAACTTCAGCTCTGTTTTTGTTCTGATAACCTCTTAGATGTCCATGTTTGGCATGCTTCAGTCTTGCAGAGTCTTAGAAGACAATACCTGCAGTTCAAAAATACAGTCTGAGCTGCTTGAGCAAGTCTGTGCAAAGCATAGGAGACTCTGTTTTGTTCTTGTGCTTAGGAATCTATTTTATGCAGCAGTAAAGCAGTGGATTCATAAAATATTTCTTGTTATTCAAGGTGGTTTTGGTGATGGATGCAGACAAGCAGCCACCTGAAAGAGATGACTTCTTCCTGGGGGTAAGATGTAACAGTATTCCTACAGTTAGTGCTGTTCCCTGAGGTGTCAGTTATTCTAATACTAATTTTTTTTTATTCTTGGGGGTGAAGGCTATCAACTGCTTCTTCATCCTGTACTATCTGCTGGAAATGCTGCTGAAAATATTAGCAATGGGCTTGAAAAGATACTTGTCATACCCAAGCAATAGATTTGATGGACTGCTGACTGTAATTTTGCTGGTAAGCTTTTTCTTAACTTCTCTGTTCCTGGATTTGTTGCCTGGGATGGTTAGAAACTGGAAGAGCTAAAGGATTTGCTTTTTATTCACTGGTAATAGGTTGAGTTAAACAGCATGAGCTAGTGTTGTGCTTTTCAGTGGATTGAACACTGGTTTTTGGTTCTCTTAGGGTCTCCTGTCTGATAGGCTTTTAAAAATTGATGGAAAAGGTGAGCTGTCTTAGAAACAGACTTTTAAATATTATTTGTGAACAGTCAGATCTTGGAATGAATATTCATTTTGCTTTTTGAATTAAAAAGAAGTGGCAGATGACAATGGTGATGATTACTGTTGTCGTTTGGCAAAAGTCTGAAAGCCACTCTCAGCAGATGAGGCCAAATTAATGGTTAAAGTAATTCCCTTATATGTGCCACTCTTGGATGAGGTGTGTACATTGGATTAATGTGGGGAGTACCTAATCAAACATGACAATTCCAGAGCTTTAAAGTGAGTCAAATTAACAGTTTCAAACTCTTGAAAATATTTCCTGTCAAGAAACTTACATCATTTTTGAATTACAAAATAAGGCTTTGACATTTTTCTCTCCCCTAACTAAAGGTTCTGGAGATTGCAACTTTTGCTGTTTATGGATTTCCTCATCCTGGTTGGTATGTAGTCTCTCTGAACTGTTGTACTTTGCTCAGTGTCTGGGGTGGGTCAGGGGAATATGCACGTTCATACATGCTGGTGTTGTTACATTATGATTGTCAACACAGTCCATAATTTACCAACCCTAGTAGAATAAGTCACTAGAGGCCCTGCAATATGGAAAATGAATGAAAATTGATGGAAAAGTAATGAAAATTCTAGTCAGTTGTAAGTTATAAAGAGTATTTCCATGAGGAAATAAACTTTTTCCTTTCCTTACCAGTATTTTAATTTGCCATAGATGTTAACCAAAAGTTGTGAGGAATTTACAGTTACCTGCAGCCCAGTGGATTAACTGTGTCTTTCTGTCACAGGCTGTTTCTCTGATTTATTTCCTTCTGTCTTTCCTAGGAGACCTGAGTTCATGGGATTGTTATCCCTGTGGGATATGGTGAGACTGGTGAACATGTTAATTGTGTTCAGGTTCCTGAGGATTATTCCTAACATGAAGGTTTGTCTTTATCTTCTGATTTCTTTGTTGGTCAGATGATAATCTTTGTTAAAGCCTTTCAAAATAAAATGTAGATCTCCATTCTCTTGCACTGGAGTGGGATTATAACTTGGCTCTGTCCAGCCTAATGCACAGCACCTCCCAAACTGTGTCTTTAGCTGGTTTGCTCTATTTTTTTGGTGATAGTGAAGTTCTGTTGATATTGCTGCAATTAATGCTGGGATTCTAATGTGGGCAAGCACATCCAGAAACACTTGTGCAACTTGTGTAGTGCTTCAATCTTAATTAGTTGAAGGGATATAGTATCCTTGAAGAACTTTGTACCCAGGAGGTGACAGACTTGCTTTCACTACGTACTGCTAGACATTTAGGCCACGCAAAGGGGTTATGTTTTATGAATCCCTCTTTCCACTTCATCAGAATGTGGATTTCCACCAGAAAATGTGTACTTGAATATGAAATCACTTAGAGTTGTTTGAGTGTTTGTTATAATCCTGCATGTTAGACTTGCTTGAAAGCTAAGCCCAAATTGATGTCAGGCTGAGGACTTGCATCTTAGTTCAAAGAGCCATAAATATGTACCTGATGTAATCAGCAGTCAAAACATCAAAAGGAAACTAGGAATTGTGGGTCAAATATTAAATAGCCACTCTAGAGTTGTGGGCCACATGTGATTTTTTTGTTTTCCTTTTTTTTTTTTTTACTAGTCTTACTAGACATAAAGCCCTTTAAGTCTCAGTGCCTCTGTATTTCAAACATGGAATGTCTGTGTATGGAAAGAACTACAACATTGTTCATTCATTTTAAGTACCTCATGGAAATACCACTGTATAAAAGATGCCCTGCATTTGATACAGCTCACTTTCCTGCTTGATATTTCTTTGTCCTTTTAGCAAAAATAATTTGATATGGATTGTAATTGTGGTGAATGTCATGCGTATAAAATTCTGCTTTCTTTTAGTTCATGGCTTTGGTTGTCACAACATTGCTGGATCTAGTAAAAAACTTGAGAGCCTTTGCAGGAATCCTTGTGGTAAGTTGTCATACAAGATGATAAGTTCTTTTATTATAGCTAGCAGTATAAAAAGAGTATGTTCTCAACAAAGTAAACAAAGGTCTTTCTTTGACAATCACCTTGTAAAGTTTCACCTTAATCAGCCAGATCTTCTCCAGAGTGTTTCTTGCAAAGTTATAACAAACTACTGTTTAGTTATGGGCTTCACACAGTGGCAGTGCCTCTTTTATCAGGCACTTCAGGAGTGCCTTTAAAAGTCAGAAATTTCCTCACAGTGCTTGCCTGAGGCTGGATACTCTAGTTTCCAATGAAAATTCATCTGATGCTAACAGCAACTTAGTTTTTGTGACCCTGACTTGCTTACATTAAATTAAATCCCAAAACAACTTGAAAAGTGCTT
Source organism: Ceyx melanurus (assembly GCA_024611195.1). Lineage (NCBI taxonomy): Eukaryota > Metazoa > Chordata > Aves > Coraciiformes > Alcedinidae > Ceyx > Ceyx melanurus. Next base: position 17,943 of record JANHGL010017183.1, read on the forward strand.
TCAGTTGAGAAGATCTTGAGGTGGCATGTCTGGACAGGAGCTTTAAATGTCTCTGCCATCCCAGTTTAGGTAGGTCTGTGTAGAGAAAATACTCTGTAAACACATGATTAAAGGATGATCACAATGCCTGATGTCCATTACATAAATCCTGCATTTCCCAACCCTTGAATTTCTGGCTTTGCAAGAGCAAAGTAGAGCCTGGGTAGGTTTGGTTGGTTGGTTTTTTTTGCTTTACTTCTTCACTGTGGTGTCCCCACCCACAGATGTCAGATTAATGTTTGCAAGGAATTTATGTCTGCTGCTGATTGTCCTTAACATCAGGAGTGTGAATTGTAGTTTTGCACTAATTGAGGCAAGTCTGCCGTGGTGTTTGTCACTTCCATTCATTTAATTTGCTTTTCCTTGAGGCTACATGGAAGCTGTCACAGAGCTTCTACCATAGCAATTCTGTCTCCTTTACCAGCTGATGCAAAACATCTTTCCTAATGTTAGCCTGGAACACATGCTGATAAAGTAATGTAACTCATTAGCTAATTTCTCAGGCTGTGCATTTTTTAAATAGATCTTTTTCAGAGAATAAAGTGAACTTTATTATTGCTAAGCCAGATACCCCATCTTCTGGCAGGCTGTGGAATGCCAGCTTCAGTTTATTTCAGTACTGTTCAAAAGGCTGTGGTTCAGAGGTCAGGGCAGTTTCTCTTCTACTCCTCCCTCTTGGGTCTGTTTTGTAGCAAAATAAAGAAATATGACTAATGGCATTTTCATTTGAAGACTCTGCTTGTTTCAAGCCATCCTGGGACAAATGGCTCTTTACCCAGAGGAGTGAAGTTGTAGGTTATTTCTGGAACTATCTTTTTAGGATAAAAATTGCAACATCACCTAGGCAACTGCAGAAAACTCTGAGAGGTATCTCTTTTTTAAAAAGAAGTTCCAGTTTTTAACAAGTGAAAGAAAGAAGTTTGAAGTTTCTTTATGTTATAATATAAAATATTGACAGTTTGGTCCTTCAGTTAAGATTCAGTTAATCTGAATCTAGCAGAAAGCTCCCCAGATATTTAATTTATTTCTTCTAAATATTGATCTGGTGTTTTGTGAACTCAACTGTTCTGCAGTTTTAATAGCTACTTTTCTGTGTCTCAGGACACTGACACTCAAAAACAGATCATGAAGTAAAATTACTTAATACATTTTAACAACTGAAAATTAATTAGAATAATAAAAAACCAGGAGCAAACAGTAATACAGATGTTGAGAGGTATTTTCACTTTAATAGCTTCAAGCTTTATTCTTGATGAAATACTGTGGATCTAATATGAATTCCCTGTTAAATGCATTGTTTGAATATTTGTCACTAAATAAGATAAACTAATACTTGCTTATATTCCTTCCAGGTGGTTTTCTATGCATTTGCTATAACTGGTATAATGCTATTTAAAGATGTTGTTGTTCCCTTGGGAAATGCCAGGTAACATTCTAAATGTCACTACTCAGAAATAACTTATTTTTCAAACACATCTGCAACTTAGTGCCTCAGAGTTGTTTGTCAGTCATTTGGGGTTTTTTTTACTCTTATTCTCAGAGCTATACAGACTTTTTTCATCTGTTACTCCTTCTGTTTCTCCTTGTTATATTGTAATTGCAGGAACACTTATCTGCAGCTTGAAATTTTATACTGCTGTAGCTTAAATACTTTTCAAACTATTTCCCATGCTTTTTTTGCTCATATAAAATAACTTTCTCCAAGGCACTTGGAAGAATCTTGTTTTTTAGGTGTAGTACAGAGTTAAGCTATGGTCACAGCAGCCTGCCCTTCTCTTACAGCTCTGTTAATGCAACCTATGACAACAGCACTCTGCAGTGTGGGACCTATGAACAGCTGGAGTATTGGCCAAACAACTTTGATGACTTTGCTGTGAGTGATCACTGATGGAATCTGTTCCTCTTTCCCTTCATGCTTCTCTCTTCCACTCATTTCTGAGGGTTCAGTGTGTGACAGAGCCACTCAACTTCTGGTTTACTCTTGTTATTTAGGCAGCAGTGGTGACTCTGTGGGATGTGATGGTGGTGAACAACTGGCAAGTCTTTTTGGAGGCATTTTCAAGATACACAAGTCCGTAAGTAGCAACTTGATGGTTGATCTAGTGCTTGGTGGATGCCATGAAATTCATTGTCACATTTAGAAGGGACTGGAAACTGCCTTGCTTGTCATCTTGTTCCAAAGAAGAGTGAATTACTTAAGGGGATTATAAACAGGATTTCAAAATATCCTAGGTGGGTGGCTCCCTCTGTAGAGCTGATCTCACAGAAGTGAGTTATTAGTGAATCACTGTAATTTTAGGCTGCTTCTGTGTTTTCCCTGTGGGTGAACAATTTTAGACTGAAAACCTCCTATGTATCTTTATATTTAATTATTTTTATGGAAATGTTTGAATGAACTGGATAACCTCTGGGTTGAGCTGTTGCAGTGATCCTTGGCTGGTTAACTCAGCACGTAGTTAAGCTGTGGAATGCTCTTCTACAGGCTGCTGTGTGTGATAAATGTTTAACTTGCTCTGCTAAAGACATGATGGAGAAAGCCATTAGGATCTGCAATGACTGGAAACTACCTTTAGCTCAAGAAACTCTGAACTGTAAATGGTTGGAGACAGGGAGAGCATTTAGGTGGTAACACCATAGGTATTTTGCCATGGTTTTGCACTCTACTGTGCTTCTGCTTTTGAATGCTCTCAGACAATACTAGTTCAAATTAGGTGTGTTCAATTAGAGTTCAATTACATATGTTAAGTTGGGGGGAGTGAGTCTTTGGCCAACTTGATGAAAAGCTAAGATATTTTTTTATTACTTTTTTTATTATTACTATTCCAGACCTCCTTTTACATAAAATAGTAGAGTATTTAAAGGAAAATGGTTGCTTTCAGGCTGATGCTTTTTATTGTCTACTTGACTTATTGTCTGTTCATCTGATTGCAGGTGGGCAAAGATCTATTTTGTAGCCTGGTGGTTGATCTCCTCTGTCATCTGGGTTAATCTCTTTGTAGCTTTACTTCTAGAGGTAAGGAAATGTGTTTATTTGGTATTAAATACTGAAGACAGGTTCTGATTTCTGTGGGAAATTAAAAGAACTGATTCAACTTTTGGGGAGAAGTATGTTGGTTTTGTGCATGCACTTGATCTTATTGTTGCCCTTGCCCTGAGATTTTGAGGAAATATTTTCTTTTTCTGAGACAATTTGATATTTTATACAGAATTGGTTACTCATTTTGAAGAGATCATCTTCTAGAGTTGTTTAAGAAGATGGGGAAATGTAGATCCTTGAGCAATGCTGTGAAGAACATGTAGTTCTGCTGTTTCTTGTGTATGCCTACTTCTCTGCAAATGTATTTTGAATATTTTTGGTGGTGGAGGGAATGCTCATCATAGCAGTTACTCATGGCTATCCTTCATAGACTTCTCTCATAAATAAAGAAATTAAGTACCTGTAGAGGGCACTTCACCCCATCTTAAAACTTATGAAGACTTGTTTTGGAGATGTTCTTGTTGTTGACTGCATTGAGAACTAAAATTTACTCCTGTAGGCAGAATGGTGAATTTTCAGGCAAACTTAGGGGAGTGTCTCATACTGAGCCTCAGTCTTACCCACCAACATTTCAGAAAAGGCTTTCTGTTCTAGCTGGAGGATAATCCTGTAAAGTCTTCTACCTGCTTATCTCCACAGGGCTGTGGCCAAAGTTTGCTGTAAGAGCAGCACACTGCAGCAGGAAAGCTGCATGGCACTGTTTTAATCCCTCTGTTTTGCCTGAGCTGTCTGTCTACTCTCTAGGTCTTGATTTATCAGAGAATCTTAAACTGGATAAGGGAACACAATGAAACCAGAAGCTGAGTTTTTAAGTTGTGATGCCTGGACAAAGAGTGTGTTTATATATATATTTAAAGAAGAAAAAATTTAAAGCAGGTGAACTCTTGTGGATAGTAGACACAAATATTTGGGGGAGGCAGTCCTTGCTAGGAGCAGAAGGTAGCAGGGCTGCCTTCTGCTCTAGTGATGGGAAAGTGATTTCACTCCTAACACAGGCTTCAAGAAAGCAGTGACCTGCAGCCAGTAATTATGCCAATGCCTAAACAAATCACTGCCCTGACATACTGCTGAAAACAAACCTCACCCCTCTCCAAACCTTACCTACCAGCATATTGACCTGATATCACCTATTTGCTGATGTCACCAGTAGTAGCCTTTAGGGTTGAGTTTTTTCCCTCCATTATTTCTCCCTTTCAGAACTTTATTCACAAGTGGGACCGTCGCTGTCATCGAGAGTCTCTGTCAGACGTTGAATACCAGAGGACAGTTGAACTAATGTTTAGGTGAGTTCAGTTGGGCTTGATCATCTGTCTAGTTTTTCTTATTCATCTCTTTTGAAGAAAAATGTGCTGGCTGCAAGAGAGTCAAGGGCTTGTCTTCTTTTTCCTCCCTGCATAGCAATCTGTTTCATCTGTTAGTTTGGAAAAATTTAGGAAGTGTTTTAGTTAATCCTGCTTTAAACTGACTGGGCAGCCTAACCTCTATAGGCTTTCTGCCCATAGCATGATGGGAGAAGAAGTGCTGGGGGTGGTGGGAGACAGCTGTGCCAAAAGGGAAGAAGAAAAGGGAAGATGAGGGAAGTGATGCAAGTCCTTGGCTTATTATGAAGTTGTGGGTGGTGAGTTGATACTTGATGATCATGCACAAGTGGAACTTCTGGTGCACGTTGGATATTCAATAGTAGCATTGGGAATGTGTTCTCATTTGGGAGTTTTTTCAGGAAAACAAATCTACTGACCTTCAGTTGCATTGTACTGTGTGCAGGAAATTGCTTCCCTGCTTCTTATGGGAAAACAGCTGCTGGTTTCCATGACACATCTGTAAAGGATGGATCACTTGCAAGTAGATGCATCTTTAGGGAGCATCAACTTATTGTAACTTTAATTCCTTGTTTCATTCTTGAAACAAGCACATGTTACATCGTGGTATGTGCACTGGAAAAACAAATGCTGAGAAGTTCCCTTTGCTGCCCCTAACAACTCATGATTTTTCTTTGTAGAGATGTTTTGGAAGAACCTACAGAGGAAGAGCTGATGGAAAAACTGCACCAGCATCCACACCTGCAGTTATGTAGGTGACTGGTGGGAAGGACTGATTTATTTAGACCTCTGTTTTCTTGAGGTTGTCAGCTGGAAGAAACTGAATGGATTTTCTGTGAGGTGCTGTTAGGCTTGTAGGACAGTACATGAGGTTTTGCTTGGCAATTCTCTGCAGAAGGGTTTTTATTTTTGGTTCTTATCTTTTTTTTTTTTTGAAAAAGATTTGAATTTGAATAATTTGTCTTGATTTTAAGTTGCAATTTTAGAGGACTATTGTAGCTGTTATTTTTATAACCTGTTGATATCAGAATGTTTTCTTTTTTAAGATGGGAAAGTGTGTTTAAATTGACAGTGCACTTTAAAACAAACTTTGTAATCACTGAGCCTGATACTTTTTTCAGCACAAGAAAATGGAACTGCCTTTTCTGGGAGGTGAGTGTATCAAGGGCTGTGCCCTGCAATTCCTGAATGGATTAGGCAGGACCAGAATCAAACCCTTAATCTTTTTGTAGTGAGAGTGGAAACACTATTTTTTATTGATAAGTGACACCAGTGCATCTTTCCAACTTTTCAGGAGTCAATCACACCAGAACACACAATCCACTTCAACTTGGTAACAGGGGCTGCTGGTTTTTGTTGGTTTTGATCAGGGTTTGTGCTGGTTGCATCATGCTGGTAACTTGAAGAGCAGCAACTTTGAGTGGAGCAATTGCACTTAATGGTTTTCAATGTGGTAAAATAGCTCTCCTCTTTAAATAGCTGCTTTCTACTGAACCTCCTCCTTTTACTTTCTTCAATTCCTGCTTATACTGTATCATATTCCATGAAAAAAACTGAGGGGATTGGACTTTGACTGGAATGTAGCACCCTGATCACTGTGAGTCTCCCATTTGAAGGTGGGGAGAAAAAAGTTGAATGGGATCAAGTGTTTAGCAGCTCAAATTTTCATTTGAGTCTGTGGGAATTGGAAGTGCTCAACCAGAATTGCAAGATCATGTTCTTTTTATGGCTTAAGGACCACGTGCTGTGTACCTCTAACTTTGACCTGGGTAATACTTTTTGGGTAAATAACTTTGTCAACAAGTCTGAAGTGGAGAATTAACAGTATCCCGTGCCACATGCTTTTCCCTGTCCCTTAATATTCCTCTAAAAAAGGTGTTTTTGTTTGAACCTTTCTCATATAACCAGGGAATCACTATGAAGAATAGAATTGATCCCAACTGCTATTTTTATATGTAAAAATGAAACTCTCCTTTGGGGTGCTGCCCTGTCATTGAGACACTTGTCACCAAAATAGACTAAATAGATCATTTCTGCATTGGCAAAGGCTTGGGGAAGGTAACTGGTCATAAACTACTGCTACTATTTATAAGTTATTTGATCCTTTTTCACATAAAAAACCTTTTTTTTTAATGCCAAGCAGTCATCTTGTGTTTCCAACTGTTTTACCACTGTCCTTTCCTTTCTTTCCTGCATAAGGGAGAGAAAAATATCTGATGATGATGATGTGTTTTAGCTCAGAAGTGTATTTCTGCCTTGTCTCTTTTCTGAAGTTGTGTAGTATTCTTGTCTGTTGCTTATCTTCTGCTGCTGGAACCAAATACATGTTGTAGTTTGCATATGTGTAGAACACAGCTCTGGGTTAATTCTTCAACCTTTCTTTACTTCTGAAGTCTTGCCTCTAATTCTGTGTCCAGTCTCTGGTCCAGAATAATCCACCCAGTAACTCACTTGTGTTGGTTTCACTGGCATTACCATGCTTATTTTCAGTTGTGCTCTTAGAACTCACATCATGGCAACTAACTAAAGGCATCAGCACACAGTTTTTCTAGATTTGAGCTTTTCTTTCACCTGAGCTTTAAGTCAGGATAGTTTCTGCTCCTTCTAGCATGATGTAATCACTGCCAAGGATTTGTTGGTACTTACAGAGGTTAAACAGCCTATTTTACCTTTTTATTAAAAACAAGGTTTTGTTTTCCACTTTTCTGAATACTTAAAGAAGCAGCTTTGCCTGGCCAAAAAGAAAGTGGCCTGCAAGTTTGGGGTTTTTTTGTCTATTAAGTTTGGGGGGGGGTTTCTTGTTTTTGTTTGCTTGGTTGTTTATTTGGTTTTGTTTTGCCATTACATTCCACTACAATCTGCCAAAGTGGCACAAATTGGTGTGGGATCACAAACATCACAAATGTCTCCACTATGCAACCTTTGCAATGTGAAGAAGGCTTTCTGAAGGGAATAGTCTTATTCTTGTTTCACATTTGTGTAATTGTCTGCAAGTGTAACTGGAATGTAATATAAAATTATTCATCTAATATCACTTGTACTTGAAGATGTAAATAACCACAACTCTTATGCAATAATTGTATAAATCACAGACATGAATGTATGTAACTGGGTAAAATTTGCAGTTTGCATTATTAAAAAAAGTTCCTTCTTAAAATATGAAAATAATTGGGGTGCTGAAATAATTCTTACAGTTCATTTTCACCCTTCCTTTCTCCTATTAGTGATTTCTGTTGTGCTTTCATCTACACTCCCATTACCTTTACTAGCTGAAGGCTGGGCCCACAGAGGAGGTTACATGCAAGTGGGATGTAATTGCCTGGTTTCAAAATGCAGGACCTAGTCTGCTGCTCTGTTCTCTACTTCTAGAGATGCATAACACAATCTGCAGGCACCTGATATGCTTCATTTCAAGGTGAAACCTCAGTGGAACAGTGTAGAGGGTGTTGAGCAGTTTGATTTCTGTGTTAGTCTTTGCTTTTCCCACCTAGGTATTCCTTCATCTCCTGTCTCCTGAAAAGACCAGAGTAAGAAGCATTCTCCTAGCATTTCAACTGGGACAGGATTTGCACAGGGCATTCTTTTGAAACAGGTTCTGATTTAGGAGATGATTTTGGCTTGGTTTAAGAACACAACAAAATCAATTCTGGGTCAAGCTAAGGGCTTAAGCCATCTGATGATGGCTGTTGTGGATGCTTAGGTGAAGCATGTGAAAGCCAAAGTGAATAGAAGGCCATCTTGTGTTACTACTTCTGTGGGAAGACCTCAATCACCAGACTGTTGGTTGAGTTGATTCCTCAGGTATTTTTTTTTTCCCTTCCTGATCTGTTATGTGTTTGTATTACTTTAAGATTTATGGGTGCAGGGAGAGGATGGAAGCAATTCAAGTATTCTTGATTCTTTCAGTAGAACAACAGTGATAAACCTCATAAGGAAGGATATTTAATATGAAGAAACCTAAAAAGCTTCTATTGATCACAGCTGCAAACAGGGCACCCAGAAGAAGTTCCAAACTGTGTAGAAACTGCATACAAAGGAAGAAATGCTCTCTTGGGTGGTGAGAATTTGTGATTAAAGTGCACAAGGCATTCTATCCTGGCCTCTTTGCTGTGCTGATGTTGTGCATCTCAACACCTTATAGGGAATGTTGCTTTTTCATCCCTCCAACACTTTTTAACCTGCCCAAACATATAGGGACATGCAAAGCTATAAGCAAAAATGGGCCCTATAGGAAACTGAAGCAGTGTGTAGGTCAGTGAAATGTGAGGTAAAGGTATCTCTTATCTTGTTAGCTGCTTTATCTCTTCACCTGCCAGTATATTGCAAGCAGTACGTAGTGTTGCCATGGCTTCTGCTGTTGTTTAACATTGTGCTTTAGTCAGATGAAGTCATTTCAGTGTCCATCTGTCTTGGCTTTTTATTGAAAACAAAACAAAATAGGATTCTGCCTGCCTTTTTTTTTTTTTGGTTCAGGTGTTGATGATTTTTTTTCCCTCTCACTAGATTTTTTTTTTTCTAATTAAAAGCCCCTTCAACTGATGGGAGTTTTCCACAAATCAAATGGGGTTTGACTTAATTTGCAGTATTTATAAACTGATCAGAGCCATTTGTGATGTGAACTCTGGATAGAAATAATTTGAGGGTGGAAGGATGAGATTTGGTTTCTATTCCAACTCTAAGTGTTTTTCTAGAGAGGATGCTCTTTCAAAATGACCTTAATAAACTAGAGGAAATTGCCAGAAGTGTCAAAGTAAATTAAAAAAAGATAAATATGGACTTTTTCAGTTTAGAAGCACAGAATGCAGAGGTCTATAGCAGGGAGTTAGTGCCACTGGGTGATAAATGTTATAGGTTTTATAGTATGCTACAAATTGGATGGGCTACCAGCTACTGAAAGAGCTCCAAAGAAACTTGCTGTGCTGTAATTTGTAAAAGTAATTCCTTTTTACACCCCCCTATTCCTGTTTTGTGCCCAGCATTTTAAAAGAAAGAGGTGGAGGGAGGCATTTGATACACAGCAGCAATGTTAAGAAATTTAGGAGGTGTGAGTTGGGAAGAACTTTGCAGGAAGCAATTTGTTCAGGCAATTTTTTTTTTTAAATAAACAATATTCATGTCAATAGCTGAGAGGAGCAAGCTGTTGATGTGTAATCTGCATGTGTTGATTGGAGGACGAGTTGTAATTTGGATTTTGGCAAAACAGTTGCTAGACAGGAGGGAAGCTTCCTAACTGAGCTGTGTGCTCTGGGAGGGTCCCAGGCTCCTCTGCACTCCAGTGCCCCTTCACAAAGGGTTTAGCAGCACCTGCTACAGCTTTGGATGTTTGTGAACCTGCCTCTGCTTGGTGGTGCCTCAGCTGGTCCCTGAGATCCTGTCTCGCCTACTTCTTTGTGGTTTCACTAGAAAGAATTCCCATGGCTGTAACAAACCTTGCTTTTTTTTTTTTTTCTTACAGCATGTGCTGGTGGGTTTAGCTAATGGCTTACAAATGTTTACAGCATGCAAGTATTTTACAAAAAAAAAGATAAAGCTTCTTCACCTTCCTGTTATAATCAGGAAGATATTTAGTTGTATGTACTCTGCTGCTAATAATCAGCACCCACTGGTCCTTGCACTATGTCCCTAAAGTTCTCCAATAAGTTCTCTCTGCTGGGTTCCCTTTAATCTCTTTTCTACATCTCTTATTTTTATGGGCAAGAGGAGGAATGTGCTGCCATTCTCCCAGTGTGCTGGCTCACTGGCAAGCTGAGCAGATCAGACAACTTGGTCTTACCCTTGGTGGGAACACTTGATTTGGGCACTGTGCTCTATGTGCTACCAGTTGTGACACATCCTTGACACTTCAGCTCTTCTATCAAACCTGGTTTGAGTGAATCTAGAAGTCATTTCCAGGGGACTGATGCTGTGTAATTCCTGGAAGCAGCTACACAACCTTACAAAAAGTGATGATGTGGTGTTGGGAATGATGTTAATTGAAATAGATCTGATATTTCACTGGATCCAAGGCAGCCTTTGAATGAGAAGTGAGCACTTAAGAGTCTGATGGGGAGAAAGGGAGATGGTCTGTGAAGTTTCCTGCATCTTCTGATGATACCATCATTTTTTTTCAAAGGTAAATAGAGTGAAGAGAATCTCTAAATGAGTAAATTAAGGTAATGGGAAACCTGTTGCTAATTCAGGGATAAGAACTAGATCCTCAGACATCCTTAATCATCAACTTCATATTTCTTTCTATACTTAAAACTTCTTCTATATTTTTAGAGCTACTATTTTTCCAGCAAAAAAAAAAGTGAGAAAATGTTCAGGAAAAATCCTCAAGGCTGAGATCACATTCTTCAAATACTGAGTACATAGTGATGTGTAAAGCAAACTCCTGGAGGAGCCACCTACCACTATCTCCTGTAAAGAATGAGAAGAACTGGCAGACTGTATAAAATGGAGTCACAAGGCATAAGATGTGAGGTTTAGAGAAGTATCTTAATTAACTAAAACTGTAGCAATTCTGGAGGCAATGACCTCCATCATACATGCATTTGCTTGCCAAAGGTAGCAAAATGATATTTTGTCCTGACTTACCCATATTACTATAAGAGAATACTTAAATCTCTTCTCTGACTTAAGTTCCAGCCACGTATCTAGTTTGTTTGCATTGATTTTAATATCTATACTTTGAATTTTTCTACACTAATTGTATAACAAATAGTTCACTGCTGCTGATTTTTTTTAACTTCAAACTGTAAGTGGAAGACCACTGCAGCTTGTCCCTTTCCTTTGTGCTAGAAATTCCTTATAACAGCCTCAGTCATCTTTTTTCCATTAAGCTAGTTGAGCAGGTGTTGTCTTTGGTCTGTACAGATACTTTCATGGCCCCCATCATTGCAATATTTGAGTGCCTCCCAAGTACTTTTCTGAAAACATCCTGCTGGGATAGGAAAATATTATTATCCTTATTTTGTAGATGATCAGCTGAGATATTTGGTGATCTGCCCACAGATGAGCTGGAAGTCCGTGGGAGAGTTAAGAATAAAACCTGCAGTCCCTGCTCCCTGCCTTTGCTAGCAGACAACACTACCTTCTTTTTCTTGCTACAGCTGTGAACTTCAGTTTGTTTATAAGATGATGTTGACATTTCCACATCAATTGCTTTGTAGTTTTGCTACTGCCTATTATCGAATGTAACTTTTTTTGTTTAGTTTGTTGTAAAATTGCAAAAAAAAAAATCCTGAAACATCTATAAACTCCTGACTCAACCCATTTCCCACCTTATCAAGAGAGGAGGGAGGGCTATTACCAATTTGCTGTCTGATTTATACATTTTTAGTAGGGATGATCTGAGGCTGGCACATGTAATTTTAGTAAATATAAGTAAACTGCTAGATTCCAATAATAAAGGTACTACTGTAGCTGTACAAAAATACAGTGGGGGAACCCAAAGCAGGATGACCATCCTAAACAGCATTTTTGACAGCTACAATTTGCATTTCTGTCAGACTTGATTTCATGTTAAGGATGCTTCAGTTTTTCTTTATCCTCATCTACTTTTGCACTGCCTATTTTTCATTCTTAGAAGTGAATGAACCTGTATTTAAATCTTATTCTATATTTATACCATTTTTCCTGACTTCTCAGAGCTGGTGGGTGCTTGCTACATCATACCAAGTTAGAAAAACTCTCCAAGAAGCCAATTCCATGGCATGATCATGTTGACAAAGGATCATCACCATTTGAAAGAATGGAAATTCATGTGAAAATAGAAAAAGGAGTGCATTTTTAAGACCAGGTTGTTTTGTAAAGCAGGTGTGTGTCTGTGTAATGTGAAATAAAATCTCACTTACTGGGCTGGATGCAGAAATGAGTCAAATCAGAAGGATTAAGTTACACAGTCTGTCTATCAGGTAAGCATAAATATCAAAGCCTCTTCTGTCTTAAAGTTAGGATTATTGTGTAGGATTCTGGCTAGAATCAGACAGGGTTCTGCTAGCTTCCAGAAAAGAATTCCCATTTTGTGTTTGCTGCAGAACTGTAACACTATAGCATTGAACTGGTTAGTGGTAGTGTAACAATGCCCATGGATAATTAGCATCCCACTGAGATGAACTGGGAAGCCAGTCTGGCAAATATTTTTATTAATTTATTATTTTTAAAAATTTTATTCTATGTTAGGTCTCCTGATGTTTAGGAATGAATTGATTCCACACAAAATGTGCTGAGCTGTTGCCAGTGCTCTCTTTTTATTAAGTAATGGTCTTAGAAAGTAAAACTTAAAAGTAAAACTTAAGTCTTTAATGTGTCTTCCCTTACCTGTTTAATACTAGTGAGAGTAAGCTTCTATTTCACCAAAACTACAAGTGTTTAGTTTCCAGAATCCTGCATAATTGGTGGTTTCTCTGAAAAGACTTGAACAATTACTTGGCATAGAAAAAACACCTCTAAAGAAATTCTCTGTAAAATCAAAGGTGAGGGTGTTAAACCCAGACAATAAAACTTAGATCAAAGTAGCCAGCAGAAGGGGCCACAAGAGGAGCAGATTGTCCTTTAAGCTTCAACACGTTGTGTTAGGTGTTACTTCTCTTCTTTCTCTAATCAGATTTCATCAAGAAAAGCAGAGCTCTTCTTTCCCGATGTAATTCAAACGGAGCCCTCGGCCAGATCAGCAGGAGAAGCACCTGCCTTTCTTGCTTCAGATTTGGTTGACAGAGCTGGTTTTTGATAGGAGATGGTTAATCCATAACCCAAGCGTGTGGCCACAGCAGCACCTGCCATGCAGGTGAGCTTTTAGTCTTGTTACTGTACAAATATAATCTAGATTTTTTCTATTAACCTTGCACACAGACACGCCCAACAGCTATCGTCATCAGCAGGAGAATTTAATAAAATCAAATCATAAATGTCTAATGTAGTTTCTTTTTGTTGGGCAATAAAGTTGCCCACATGCTGTAATTGAGGTCTGAAGTTAACCTGCTTGCTGGGGCCTCTCTAGGGTAAATTACTTAGACTAATAGAGCACATGAAAAAATATTTTTCATGTTCTGCTTTTCATCCTGTTTTGTCCACTAGCTTTTCCTGCTTAACTCTGTCTTGGGCTGGTGCCCACTGTAATATCTGCTGCCATCAACCTCAGCACTTTAATATTAGACACACTTTTGAAACATCTGCTTAAGACCCTCCACAGTGACTATTAAACTTTTACCTCTGACATTTTCCAAAGTCCTTGGTTCTCTTCTCATCTCCTGAGTGACCCTGATACAATTCTCCAGAGAGCTGCCACGCAGGCTCCTGTACTTCAGAATTGTGCAGCTAATGGCAAGTGAAGTGTGGGCTGAAGGTTTGGATTCAGGCTTAAATTTGCTAAAACTCCCCTACCTTGTATAGGTGGCCACTGGGGAATTTAGATCTGGAGCAGCTTACATTCAGTTTTACCTCAGCATGTCATGCATGTGATTTCTGATTTGTTACCTGGCTTTTCACTAGATGCTCATCAAGTGTTTGGAGAGGACCATATGTAATTTGCCAAATGAGGAAGGGTTGAATGAAATCCCATAGAGGCAAGGTGGTGGTTCAGCTAAAAAGGTTGATTTTAGCCAGCAGAGGGAGTTCAAGACCCCGGTTTAGACTCTGCCCAGGCAGGTTGGGCTCTATGATCAGCAATTCTGGATGCATTTAATGGAGCATTCTCAGCATAGTTAAGTACTGAGGCCTGAAGCACTTGGAATACAATTGGGTTTGGTTTTTTTTAATAGCAAAATATAAGAAGGCATAGGTAAGGTGGCAAATTATCAGTAATACACATCTGGTGGTACCAAAATGTTTGTATCTGGAACACTTCTGCATTGTGCTTGAGGTATGAAAATGTAAGAGTAAGAAAGCAAAACTTCTTATAAACTGCCAAATCCAGTTGCATTGTCCCACCTGAATGATCTAATCTAACGAGTCTGAGATAATCTCTGATCTTTGAGAGCCACAGAGAGCAGCAGTGGAGTAAACATTTGAAAATAGCTTCTAAATTTTAACACAATGATCAAGTTTTCTTTTAGTTCTTGGGAAGGAATTCTTCCTTTCTTTAGGGTTTTTAGTGTATATTCTGTTCTGGTAGCAGGGACATCCTCCTACATCTTACATGCCAAAACAAGAAACATAATGAAATATGTGAAAATAAATCAAGCACTGCTGGGCTTCCTTTAAACCTGTAATTGTGGTTCCTCCATGACAATAAGGTCTCAACTGAGCATTCATCTGTTGAGCAGTCAGGGTCTTTTATACCATCTCAAGCTGGCAATTGAAAATGTAAACCACATTTTCAAGTAATTTGTTGTATAAACTGATCTTGCTAATGTTACATTATACTAATTTGAGCAGACGCACGTGTTGCTGCCCCAGCAATCCGGACAATCCTCCAGAACTGAGCCTCTCATTCTTGTGTGCAAATACATATTAACAAAAACTTCTTTGCTGGTATCTTGAATTTCTTTAAATAGGCTTCTACAAATGTGTATTTTTACTGCAAGGAAAGATGTTTAAACATTATTATAGGTGGAGTGAATCTCGAGATAACGAATAACAGCCTTTCCCTTTTTCACTTAGACCTGATGGGCTACCTCTTGTGTTTATACACCATTTCAAACTTAATTTAGACATAGTACTCGGGACTAAAACAAGTTGAGCTTTGTAAAGAGGTGGAAGAAAGGAGCTGAACAGTCCCAGAGTGAACACAGAGCAGGGAATCAGCGTGTCTGGCATTGACATAATACTGCGAAATCAATGCTTTGATCAACTCTAAAGCATAATAGCTGGGTGAAGGGTTTGCTGTGGTTAGCTGGCATTATCTCTTGTGTGGAGGAAAAGAACATTGTAAACCAGTAAAAATTAACTGCCAGAGCACAATGATGGTTTTGTGACCGGGAATTCAGATAAAAGTTGTGCTTCTGTTGGCAGAATGATAAAAAGGACTGGAGCCATTTGCATACAGGTGAAGAGAGGAGGCGATGTCCCGTGTTCCACAGAGGCCAGGGCACCGCAGGTATGATTCTAAGTGCTGCCTTGAAGTTAACCTGATGATTTATTTATTTCTTTTCACCTGGGTAGGTAGGAATGGTGTTGGGAAATGGGCAATACCGAGAGAAGTCATTGGGTGGCAGCAGAGCATTTACCACTTACTAACAAAGGCAGAAAGTTCTGCTTAATTTTGCTATAGGTACCTGAAAATGAGATCTCAGAACGACATCTGTGGTGAGAGAGAGCTCTGTTTGAAATGGGAGATTTCTCTCAAGAAGTGTATTTCCAGGTA
>JANHGL010017183.1:36717-52438 GCA_024611195.1 Ceyx melanurus
TCACCATGCAGAAATAAATCTGGGGGATAAGGGGTTCTTGTTTTCAGGAGCTCAAAAGCATTGTAGTCTAACATCAGTTTTCTCTTCATTTATTGATGGGCAAAAAGAACAGGTAAGTTGGGAACTTCCTGGAGTTTCACAAACCAAACAGCATCTCTGCTGAAATGCTCAGAAAAGATTATTTTATGCAGATTACAGATAGTTTGGAGTTATTTTTTCATTTAGCTAGTGAAAGTTGATTAGAGGTAGCATTATTAGCAATAATGTTTCATTGTAATCTCGTTTTAAGGAAATGTTTGAGCATTGAGCATTTTTCCCACAGCACTGGAACAATGTACCTTTCCCTGCCAAAGATCCCATTCACTCACATCCTCCTCGGTCCTGTAGCTGGAAGGTGAAGTTTGGATTTTTTCCAGTAGCCCAGCTGCCAATTTCCCATCATTGATCATTATCAGGAGTCATTTGACTGAGGTGTCTGGTGTATAGCAAAGCATGTTCTTGGCTCCGTGTGATGGATTAGCTGTTTCAGGTCTTCAGGTCCTGCTTGTACTGGCCTGCTGAAGGCAGCAGCTCTTAACAGACTGTAGTGTGCTGAGAGATAGCTCCTGTGATATAATTAAGTTGTAGTGCACTGATTAGTTGGGGTGTACGTGTGACGGGGGGGAATTTGCTGGCACCCAGACTATAAACAGAATAACTAATCCCATTCCTTGGCACTCAGTAGAAGCTCAGCTATTGAATTCACTGAGAGGAGGCACATGCCCAGTGCTCTTTTGACTTGATATTCAATTCTGTGTCCCCAAAATGTTACACTATCTATTAAAGGTATTGTGAGATTGTGTGAATAATCATCAGACAGTGAAGTAGAAAACAAACAAACAAAAAAACCCAGCCAAACAAAAAAACCAAAACAAAGTCTATCAGAAGCTCTTATTTCAGTTGAAAAGAAATGAGATTTTTTGTCATGTGAAGCTGCCTCATTGTATTTAGTACTTTAGAGTTTAACAGATTTCAAGAACTTGTCGCATCATGACGATGCACAAGATGCTGTATGTGTTCTGGACACTGATCAGAGTTGATTTCTACACCCAAAATTTCATCACCAGTAGATTTTTGTTGGGGTTTTTTTTTGGTTGGTTAGTTAGTTGTGTTTGTTGTTTTGTTTTGTTTTGTTTTTTCCTAAGAGAACTAAGCACCTGGACTCAGCAAATGCTTTGCATCAATGCCTTGTTTGTGGCAGAGTACCTAGTAAGCTAAGATATAAAACCAGAAGAAACTTGAAAAATTGAATTGATCTGGGTATTTTACAATCTTCTCTTTATTTAGTGATGGTTGTTTCACTTTGAGTTTTCCAGTCCTGTGTTGTTAGGGTTACATGTACCACACGAGAATTTGTTTAAAGACCCCTTCTGTTGGAAGTGCAAACTGGAAATCTTTTTGTTATTCTAAGGCTTTATAACAGCTTATTTCTACAAAGTCTAAATTTGGAGCTAGATTCGACTTGTTCTTTAAACCAATGATATCCTCAGAATCCTGCTAAGAAATGCTGGAGGATTTGTCAGTGCTCAAACAAGGTTGCAGAAATTGGAATTGTTTGCCAGACTCAGCCTGGACAGTGATGGAATTTGGGCTAGAACTTACAGGTCTGCCTTGAGCTTTCCAGGGTAGCTGATGGTTCATAACAGCTTTCCTTATTGGTCATAGTTGTCCATACTTTTTTAACATTTTCATAATCTATTAATCATTGTTAACCCTTTATAAACCATTTATAAATGTACCCTGAATAAAAAAAAAAAGTGTGACCATTCCGTTTTTTCCTCAAGTTTAATATTAAAGGCAAGTTCAAGGTCAAGATGGGCTCAGGGAGGCTTTAGGGAGCTGGTGTAGTTTATATTTTGGCCAGTCAGCTGAGGAACCACGTGGAACTAAAATTAGTAAAGTGTGTGCAGTGAAGAAAGTTCACACGGTGAAATACGCTGTGGGCAGTATTAGCGTTGATTTACCCAATCTGTTAATGGTGTGGTCTGTCTAGACCTTTGGAACATTCCTTAGCTCCTTATTTAATGTAGGAGGAATCATTTCTGAAATTAGCATATAAATTGTCCAGAGTCAGCAGCCCTTTTAAAGAGTGTCGTACCCTTGTTTCATGGCACAATAACTGTTGGTTTGGGTTTTATTTCTTTTTCTTTTAATGACAGTAAATAAAAAATTCCCAATGAGGATAAAGAAGCTGTCAACTTTGGATTGCTTGCTGAAAAAGTGCACAAACCTGAGAAAATTAATTAAATTTAGAATGGGGAAATGGTCAGGATTTCATTTGGGAAAGTTATATTTATTTAGTCATGTTAATAAGGGGAAGTGTATTACGATAGGGAAACATCTGGCAAGGTCTATTCATGCAGAAGGTTTATGTAGTTGGAACTGGAAGCTTTTCTGACTTGGACATCAAATTTTTTTTTCTTTCCTTGGTCTTCCACAAAACTTAAACCATGCTGGTTGGTGAGTTCATTCCAGGGCTCAGTCCAACTGAGACTCATGTGAGAACTGCTTCTGGTACCAAACCTGCTGGTTGCTGCAGAAAGGAGAAGCAAAGAACCTGTCAGAGGTCAACCCTCCTGTTGTTTTGTTAGCTCTTCTGAAGTCCTGTCCTGTGTTCTTCCTACTTCAGTTGCCAAGAGTAACATGCAGTGCCCTGGTCATAGGTTATCATTTTCAAGGGAAGATAATACAACTGGCATTGACCTTCTGAATTTGTGCAGGAATTGGGAACTTGCTTTTTAGAAGTAGATGTCTACAGCCAGACAGAAAATAAATGACAGTACAGTGTGGTAGGTTTATTGAGAGCGAATCTGAGATGACTATGCTGGAGCAGTGAGGCCAATAAAATCCTTGTACCACAAAATCATGTGTTCTGAACATGCCATGTACTTTACAGAGAAACTATTCTAGGAATGTTGCTAGAGTGTTTTATATGTTTATTTGGTACTTATTTTTTGTCTCCCTTGCTTCAAAAGCCAAGTGCTTTAATCGCAATGAAATCAATTGCCCAGGTCATGGAGAAAAAGAAATGGAAAATAATGGAATTACAGAACCTTCTAGAAAAGATCTAAAATAACTTTTTAAATATGTAACAGTTTAAAGTTGGAATATTTCCTTACCTCCCAAGGGTTAAATACTGAATTTGTTACTGAAAATGCTTTATTAAAAAGCGTTTTACATCCCAGAAAGATCTGGCCTGTGGCCAGGAAAGCCTCCAAGATGCTGGATCTCCAATTTGTCATGGTCCCAGTGTCCATTCTGTATGTCACCCTGGTGTTCTGAAGAAAGCATGTGTTTCAGAGGAGGGGTGGGAGAGAACCTTTTGGTTTTCCTTATAAATAGTGAATAACTGTTCAAGAAGGAGGAAAAAGTCAAACCAAAACAAAACCCCCAAAAGCAAACAAACAAAAAAAAAAACACAAAACAAAACCAAAACTAACAACCAACAACAAAACAACAACAAAAAAAACCCCAAGCAACAATCCCAGAGGCAGCTCCTTAAAACAAAGTAAGTTGATTTCCTGATGCTGGAGTAGAGCATGAGAAATGTATTGTAAATGCTTTACCCTGTCTTCTGTTCAAGTAACTTTCAATAACAAAAACAAGTTAAAAAAAAACCACTTTTTTTTTTTTAATTTTATAAAATCAAAGGGTTTTTTTAAGTTGTTTTCTACATGGACAATCCTACTCATTCAGATTGTGATGTGACGTTTAAGCTTGTTTTACTTTTACTATGAGGATCTCCAAACAGAAATCACTTGATTTTTTTCTATGCTTTTTTTTTTTTTACTTTATTAAAAAAAACCAACTTAGATAACTAAACATAGGAGTCCTGATTGGTACCAAATTACGTGCAGCGAGCAGGGTTTGTGTTCTGTGCTGTAGTGCTCTGCCTGGCACCGGGAGGCCTTGGCTGGCATCTCTGGGCCCTAAGCTCGAGTCGTAACAAAAATCACGGTAACAACGTGACAGGCAAATGGTAACGGCTTGAAGTAGAACACGGGAGGGGTCCTGCCTTTCAGTTGTACATTCCAGTTGGGGTGAAACGGGTACGCTCGGCCTGCCCGCTGGAGCGAGCGATAGCGGGGGTTTTGTGACCGTGAGCTTAGCCACCCAAGACTTCTGTTTATTCCGCAGGCTTTAGAGAGTGTCTGATCCCAAGATAACTCCCCTGAAAAGTGTCAGAATGTACTGGATGAACCAGTGCAGGCCGGCGTTGGGGCTAACCACAGGTGGGCACAGATTTGGGAGGTGCTACGAGAGGCCTGGACACGCTCCACTGCCCTCGCACCCTCGGGACCCGCTGCCCGGCTTGGGCTGGGGGCTGGGGCCTGGGATTTTTCACATGTCCCCTCTGAGGGACCAGACTTCAGATTACTTCACTAAATTCGTGGTCTGAGTCAGATGCAGTCCTGTGATGTGATGACTTGCTGCAAAAGGCTTTGGATTTTTTTATCTATCCTCCTCACTGATACTCTGTGGCTTGTGGTAACTGATATAGGTTTGTTTTGATGGTTTTCTTTTAAAAGATTTCTGCTTCAGTGGCACTTTAAATGTTTGAAAGGTTTCCCTTCTCCCTTAGTACTCAATTTAATTGGAATTATGGTGCCTATCAAAAAGTATTACTGCAAGGTGACCTGGAAATAATCACTTCCTTTCATCTATACCAAACATTTGTAGATCGTTAAAATGTCACAAATAAAAAAAAGTCGTATTCACAAAGAAATGGCTTTATATGAGCACAGTAAAATATGAGATTTCATTATACACAGAAAGGCTACGTTTTGTATTCCCGGTTCACAGAGCAAACCTCCAACACGTGTGGAATGCATGGCAGGATGTAGGACCCTCTAAGGGCTGTATACAGAGATGTGAAGAGGAAGAGGAGGGGGGGGGGGGGGGGGGGGGAGAAAAAAAAAAGGCACTTGGGGGGCTGAGGAAACAACCCCTTTAAGTAACAAATGGAGCATGTGCTCTGGGGCTCTGGGAGGATTTGTGCCGGGATCTCGCCGCCCATGTGCGCGCATTCCTCCGAATCAGACAGGTGTTAAAGTGCAACGGTGCCCAGAGGACGCAGCACCCTCCTATGCTATCAGCAGCCTAACCACATGACGGATCCAAAAGCAGCCAAGCACAACTGCTGAGGGCTTTGCCAAGGGGTTTAGATGCCAAATGCTGAGAGAGAGTATCCTTGCCAGCTTGGCACCTTTAGGCCATGTGGCTGCTGCTGGCGTGGAGTTGTCATTGTAATGTGCTGGGGAGAACGGAACCAGAAACTGTCTTAATAGAGCCTCGTGAATCAAGATCTCTTATTGTTGCAAATATTAAATATTAATTACCTTACAAATGTGTTTGAGAGGCTGTGTGTGGCTTTGGCACCAGTCCAGAGTCACGGTGTCGAAATCAGAGGATTGCCTCCTGGCAGTTGAATTGATTTCTGTCCCCCACCCCTGCCCCCAGCACTGTACTGGAAATAAGAGAGGAACTACTTGAAAACATTTGATGTCTGGGGAAAGAAGTTCATTGGCTTCTGAGATGTGGATTGGTCCCTGAGGTGGTGCCTTAGGAGTGGGTTTAGCCAATGCTGTAATCTTTTGGCACCTGTTGTGGTTTTTGGCAGTGGCACAGAACAGCTTTGCTTGCACTGGGACTGGAGTAGCGAGCATATGTCTGATGCCCATCCTAGAAAGAACAACTTAGTGCCCTTAATGCCTTTCCTATTGTTTTCCCTCCACTTTCTCTTCTATTCATCAAGCTGCTGTTAGTAGTCATCTCTACATGCAGACAAGCACCTAGCAGCAGCTTCAAAACAAACAAATAAGGTTAAAGCAAGAGGAGAACAGGAACTGAGAGTGTTCTGTGCTATCAGATTCTAGCTGCTTTTTGCATTTGATTTTTTTCATCTTTTTGTCTGGCCCTGAATCTTTAATAAGTGTTTTAAACAAAGGGCTCCAGACAAAAAGATTCATATGCTAGTGCCCAAGATGTAATCAGAAGAGGAGTATTTGGGTTTATAAATATATTAATTGAAATAACCATGTATCTTCGAGAAGAGACTTCAGTGGACCCATTAAAGGAAGTCTCTGCCTACATGTCTCTGTACTGATTGTACATCTGTAAATGGCTGCAGTCCAGCAAAGCTCTCAAGTGCATGCTTAGCTCTCAGCACAGCTTGGCTACAGCAATGTTGCTAACTTTGGCATGTGAGCTTTTCTGAGTTTGGGGCATTCACGTGCCTGGTGTGAAGCATGTGCTCGTGTGCCCTTCTGGATAACTAACTCTTTCTTGTGTCCTACAGGCCTGTAGCCAGGAGTCCAGTTTCCAGCTCAGATTCCTGCTCCTGCAGAAAGTATTGAAGATGACTTTAGGGCCACCCATCATCTGAAGCTCTGAGATTTTTGCCTTTCATTTGAGCATCACTGGAACACTGAGGTACCCATACTTACATTGTCCATATTTAGATTGTCCATAAAGGCTTCCATTGTTTTAAATTGCTATTTGAAATACATTAGCAGTACAGTCTGTGCAGAATTTAGTGTTGTTTGTTGAAAATGACACCCAGTAACCCATGCAAAATGGTGGCAGAGAACATAGTGGGAAAATGTCATGCTTGGATCCACACTTAAAATGCACATTGCTGCATGGCAGTTGTATGTGTTTGGATTGATGGATAAATGGCCTTAGTGTTACATGTGTTAAAAGTTATCACTGTGCTGCCTCATGAAAAGTGAGTCTTGTGAGCTAGGGTGATTAGATTTGAAGGGAAAGTTCTCAGCTCCTTATGGTGGTTCTTGGAGTTACAACTCAGTTTTGGTATCTAGAAAGTCAAAAGATAATAGTTCCTATCTACCTGCAGTTTTCAAGCAAGATGACTGTCAGTAAAAGTGTCTCAGCTGAAAAAGCCCTTAAGTGAAAAGTAAGGAGAATTCAATTAAATATAATCTAATTGCCACAGCTCAGATCTCATTGAACACCTCTGTCAACATCCCTGGTTTAGGGAAAAAAAAAAAAAAGTAGGAAAGGAAAAATTCCATCAGTAACAAACAACTGTAACTCATAAGTAAAGTCCAAGCAAGCAAACTTGGTGAAATATTCTAGTGTGTGCAGTTCAGAGTCCAGTTGGATATTTTTCCGGACAACCATCTGCATCAGAAAATTGCTGGACAAATAACCCTGATTCTCTCCAGTAGCTTCTTGGTATGCCTGAGGTGGGATTCCAGAAGATGAATAGCTGGCAAGTTGTTGTGTTTTGGTTTAGAACTTCACCAAAGCTTGTTTGTATTACAGGGATCATAGTGCATCTCTGATCTTTGGTACCTGTACTCATTTCTTTTAAGAAAGTTAATTTCTTGGAGCTCATAAAAAATCCAGATGGGGGGGAAAAAGGTCTTGTTATGAGAAAGTTCATATCTGTTGCATTGAAATAATTGAAAATGGCCAGAAGTCCACTTTTGGGATAAAACCCACATTTCCTTTAAGGAAACAAATTAAAAAGAAAGAGGCAAGCTTGAAAAATACTTGAAAATATCTTTGTCCAGCTTTTTGCCCCTGGAGGAGGAAGTGAGAAATTTAGAAAGCAGCACATGTGACAGATGCTGCTCAAGATGCTTAACACATTACTTTCAGATGATCTGTAATCATCATGTTGTGAGTAATAAAAGAATGTGAATGGGATGGAAAAGGAAGAATCCAGATTTACTCCAACCACATCTGTAGCCTCATCGCTCTCTCACGATGTAAAGAGGTCAACAAATTCCTGCCAGTCCTTGGCATTTTCCTAAATGTATCTCTGCAGTGCAAAGCACCATCAGATTAGGGAGCCCTCAGGTTACCTCCAAGTGAGCTGGCATGTCTGTAGTAGATTACCACACAGGGATACCAGCTTCAGTGCCAGAAACAGTAAAGCTCTGTTACTGCCATACATAGTTAATTAGCTCGGGTGTCACACCGAGCAAACACAGCTATATTGCTTCTGGTTCTGCAGCTAAGTTAATTGAGGCTGGCTTGGGGATCTTTGCCCCAATGTGCGGTGCAGACATACCCAGGAATGCACTCCTATTGTTGACTGAATACTGTATTTTCTCATAAATGTGGCAGGAGTATAATTGCAGGGTGGAAAAAGAAGGCCAATATACATTCACTTCACTTTAGAAACTAAATTAAACCTTTGACTTAACTCACTTCTATACCAGCTCCCTGCAGGCATTTCTACAGGCTTCATTAGAGCCAACCTAGAGGCCATGGAAAAGGTCTTACAAAAGACTAGCCAGGAAGCCAGTCACAGCCCCAGATCCTGCTGCTACAGAACACAATCTGCCTCTTGGCACCTCGGGCTCGCAGCTGCCAGGCACTCTCCTTATGTGGTCACTGGTGTTGGCTCGGAGGCTGGAGCAGATAGATGAGGAGGGCTAAGGGGGAACACATTCATCACTGCCAGCAGTGAGTGGAGGCAGTGCCAAGTCACTATGTAACTAGGCACATGTGCCAATTTGCTCAGTAATTGGATTGCTATTTGAAAAATTAAAGTGGTGTCTAGAAAATTCTAACCTTTGCGTTTATGAAGTATGAAGTTTGCAGCTGAGAGGCTGCACAGGAAGAATGGAGGTGATCAAACGTAGGTGTTTAAGGAGAGCAAATGTAGGAAGTAATTTGATTACTGTCAAAAGTGTTACACCAGCCTCTCTGTACCAGAGAGACAAAGAGCAAGACATGGTGCAGGGGAAAGCTGTAACATTACAGACAAGCTGTAACCCATTGCTTACTAAGGAAAATGACTGTGGACTTGTCAGCTGAAAGTGTTTTCTATCAAGAAAATTTCTAATTAGAAGTAAAGGCTTGATATACTTGCTGTAATTAGTATTTTTTTTCCCTAAAGAGAAGTTGTTAATAGACATTATGGTATCTTCCAGTTTTTTTCCTGAGTTTACACATTGGTTGCTTCTGTCTATAAGATACTCTCCAATATATTTGGTGAACAAATCCTGTGTGTCAATATGAAGCATAAATGATATTGAATTATCCAGCTATGGAGAGAATTTCTTGTTCTGCCACAACCCATTTCTGCTCCCCCTAAGTAAAATTCAGACCTTGCTTTGAATTCAGTAGAAGCCAAATTATATAAAAAAATATAGTTACTTAAATTGTCCTTCAAAGCATTTAATTATTCTTTGCTGTTGAGCTCCCTGGCCACCTTTATTCAGCTGAAAACTTTGAGCATATGGACATGATGGATTATAAATTGTTCCTAAGACAGTATCTGAAGTTTAGAGTATATTCCAGTTGCTAGTAGACATATAAAAGTAGTGCCTGTGTTCTTCATCACTGTTAAGCGGAAACTCAAGCTGGAAGCTCTGTATTTAAAATAATAAAAAGTAAAAAATCTATGGACTCAAACTGGGGAAGAACTATTTGGAACCTCTGTGAAATGTCTGATTATTTCTCATGCACTCAGTCCTGGTAGAATGAGGTTAACACATGTCAGAGCAGAGGAAATTTTGGGTTACATTTCTGCCCCTAGATGGAGTATTCTGCACGCTGGTATTTTTATATATATATATTTTGGGAGAATGGAGCTGTGTTAGAAGCCTTGAAATGCCTCTTGTTCTGAATTCCCTTTACAGTGTATCAAGTGCTGCCCATTGGGACTAGACTAACTGGGTCCCAGAGACCATTTAGAAGAGACAAATCAAAATAGAGTTTGTTTGTACAATTGATCAGATACTATAAAGCCCACTGCAATTTCTTAGTGTCTCCTATTCATTGGTTAGTAATAGATATAGATGTAAAAAGGCAAGAAGTCTCCACATCACAAAGCGTCGCTAATTACTATGAAACATCTGATATTTGGAGCTTGCAGTGCTGAAAGTTCCTGGGATTTTCATGGTATTCCCTTCTCTTGGTACACTGTGAATACCATGGTAACCTTAACTGCTTGTAAAACATTTTAATAGTGACCACTGTAATATAGTGGTTGTGTGCAAACAGCATGCACCATTGCTTCGGAGGTGTTTGTAACACTTTGTTTTTGTCACAATCGGAGTAAAACGTTGCCAGATTTTAGGAACTGAATCCTAAACTTGCCAAACAGGGAGCTGAAAGTAAGTTCTCCTCTTCTCCAGCTTCTGTCTTTGATCATCTCTGGAGTTTCATTGATACATTCCTACCCAGCACTCACAAGCTTAGTGAACCATGGCTCCAGAAAGCGGAGAGTTGCTTGGGAAAAGCATTTGGCTCCAGACGCTGTATTTGGAGGGGGGGAGGTGGGTGTCAGATTAGAAGCCAGCTTTTGAAAAAACTAGATTGCTTTGTATGTGTGAGTGAGAATTCAGCTGTAGGCTCTTAGGTCAGATATGTTCACATGTGGGCTTCTGGTTTAGCCGGCTCTAACAGGAGGGACCAGCTGCGAAGTTTGTCCCTGGACTGGGAGCTGAATTCCTGCAGAATCTGGGATTTTGGTTTGGACCTTTTTAGATATGATGTAAATGCCAACAGCTTCCTAACAACTGTTCTTCGAGCTCAGAGCAGAATATAGAGCGGACCCTTGTGAGTTAGGGAATTGCACAAGAGATCCCTTCTCAGAACAGAAAGAAAAAGCCCAACAAAACCTAAACCATCTGACTAGAGTCCTGAGAAATGCTTTCCAGCTTTCAAAGAAAGAAAGGGTCTTAATTCAGATTTGCCGGAATCGTCTAATTAGTCCCTTTAATGCCATGCACCTTATAGTCTGTGCCACCGGATTCGTCCTATAAATGAGACGATGGGCTAATTCATCTTGGCAGCAGTAAACAGACCTTGTGATTGTCCTCCTTACAAACACCGGCCTGATTTTAGGAAAATGCTTTGACCAAGCCCTGTGTCCCTGCTCCCTCCCCCCCCACTCCCACTCCCCTCCCCTCCCCACTCTTTTCTGGTGCTGCCTGTGCTTCTTGCCCTCCTTCCCCACCAACCCAACCCACCCCGTCTCACACACAGTGACATACCTCACACATTTGCCACTGCTAACAACAACCTGTCAACTCTTTCTTTGCACCGTGCTAGGCGCCCTTTGTTTCTGCAGCCCAGCAAGCCTTGCAGCTGTTGTCCGAGGCCTGCTCCGACAGCCTGTGATCAGTCAGCTGCAAAATCCTCCCTGAACAACTCGGTATTCACAGCTCTAATCGGGCCAGCGGACTGTTTCCTCCTCTCTCGCAGTAAATCTTTATCACTTGCGCTCTGCTCGTCAGTTTGTGGCGCCAGCTCTTTGGGCTGCTCTATCCCTTTCCCATACTCTGCTGGGCTGTGTGCTCTGAATGCTAACTCCAGCCTTGTTTAGACTTCGCTTCTGCCTCGGTGCTGCAATCCACATGTCGGGAAGGTCCAAATTCCTGCTCCCTCCCCGCCTTTGAACGTGCGTCGTGTGTCGGATCTCTCCAAAGGTGAAGATACGCAGAGGCTCCCTCCCTCCCTCTGCCTAGTTCATACTTTATCCCTATCAGTTAATGATGTGATTATCTTTCTGTTTCCCCCCCAGCAGGCTGTTCTGCTTCTATTGAAGAGCTGTCTCTGGTAGGAAGATGAGAGTGAGCTGCCCAGTCTAGGGAAGCTGGTGATGGCAAGGGAAACCCTGGGGAAACTGGCACAAGCCTTAACTTGATCGCATGCCCAGGGCTATTCACCTTCCTCCTCGTGGTCCCCCCACGGACGGAAACACATTTCCCTCCATCCTGTCCCTGACTTGATGCCATCTCAGTCTTTTAAAAGATTTACATCAAAGATGTTGAATTGTGAAGTAGATTTTTAGGAAAAAAAAAAAAAGAAGCATCAAAGTTCTTAACGTCCCAGCTGAGCTGAGGGGAGTCCACAGGGTTTTAGGGTGAGGATTCTGTGAACATGGAGCATTTGTGCTTGTGGAGCTGGAAACACAACTTTTATCTGTGCCTGTTGCCATTTATGATACAGCGTGAAAACTACTTCTGTCTCCTTTGGCAAAATGCTGTTTAATTTCCTTGTGTTCTGTGTTTGGGGCTGGGACTGTAGATGGCAGAGTGTAATTAAAGCTCACTTAAACAGCCCATTTGGCAGAGACTTCACAGCTTTTAGGTGAAGCTTGATAAAGGTTACTTAAAATAAAGTTATTCAGGATAGTAAGGATTACTCCTTTTATAAGGAAACTGGGAAGCTTTGAATGTTGGTCTGAGGACCAAAAAGTAGTAGATTTTGATCTTGTTCCTGAAGCTGAGTCCATTTCTGGCACTGGAAAACTCATTTTTGTTCTATATCAACTTCTCCTACCATTAAGTCTTTGCTTCAGCTGGTGTGCACACAGGGGTGAAAATCAACCAAACATAGGAATACTCCTTTAAGATAAAACATGAACTGGCATCAGAAGTACATTGTTCCTATTAATTTTACAAGGCAGTTGTAAAATAGATGCTGCTTGGAAGATCTGAGTTCATTTCTGTTTGGGCTTTTCGGTGCCTCAGTTTCTCACCAGCATTTATCTGGTCAAAGGTAAGCTCATGTATAGAGAGCTCCTACACTTCTGGCATTGGAGATCAGCTTGAGCCTGTAAAGAGATGCACAAAGTGATCCTCATGAGCACAACAGTCAGTTTGATGTGCAGAGGAACATCACCTCCAGACCACGTTCTGCATGTGTGTCCAGTGTCCTGTAGGTGACGTGGCACTGCTTATTCACTGAGCTTGCACTTGGAGCCTGACAGCCTTGGGAATACACCTGTATCCCACAGATTTACAGACAGTCTGCACTCCTTTTTGCTTTCTGGCCATCCTGGAAGGGCTCTCTTGGTGTGCCCTTCATAAATGGGTTCCACACACACTTCCAGGTGGGACATCTTTCATGGCTATATGAACAGACACAGTGTAGGCTTGATTTGTGCAAACAGCTCAGTTTTTGCTGGTATTTGCCAGAGAAATTCCCTTCTGTCTCAGTGTGCTCTTCAGTGAAATTGAGTGTGCACGAACAGGATTTGAATATTGGCCCCTTCTTTTTGTAGGCTGTCTACAGGGGCAGCAGGAGAAATATGAACTTGAAGAGTATGGAGTGTCCCACAGATAGGTTGATTGCACCATTTGTTGAGGGAAGCTTTGCTGTGGAAGGTGCTGTTATGATCAGTTTGGTAGAATATAAGATAAACCTTGATAGACCCTGGGCAAACTTCTTAAAGTTAACACATTCTAGATCTCTGATCTAACTTTGTCTCATGTTACTGTTCTCACTTTCTTCCTTCACGTTCCAGGGTGTTACCTGTCATCCTTTAGTGACTTTTTCCTCTAGCTGTCTCCAAGGTCTTCATGGCTACTGGGGGATCAGTTTGGTGGCTGAATTTCATCCTTTGGTGCTTTTGGCCCAGGTGATGAAAGGACACCTCTATGGACTCAACCACCTATGCTTGCTCTGTACTTGTATGGTTCAACTACTGTTTGAGCCTTGAGGGGGTTGCTTTGCCTGCAGCTTTGATGACTGTGTCTCTTGGAAGAAATCCCTGAGGTTCTAACAGACTGAACTGAAAATGAACAGAATAAGGAGACTTTATCAAGATTATTATTTTCTTTGAAATGAAAAGAATTCAAAATATACAGTACAGTATTTTGTCTCTCTGTAAACAGAAATAAGCAAGGCTGTGCACATCCCAGCATATATGGTCCTCAGTACATTGCCACCTACCATGGGTCCTGATTCTCCTGCTCACCTGCTGATGTTTGTGCCTTGAAGTGAGGTTTCTCTGAAGGATGAAGCTGTTTCTTGCCTCAGTGTGGTTGTAATTCTGTGGTGCTTGGTGATGTGGGCTTAGAATAATCCATTAGAAAAATGTCTTGAAGTTATGACATGAAATCTTTATCTGTTCCTCAGCACTTTGCACCACAAGGGAAAACTCCTCACACTAAAGCTTCCTATCTCAGCTCTCTTGTCTTAGTAAAGTAACTTCAGTCTTTTATTCCTTTTCACTCAGACCTATAATGAAGACTTTATATTATTTTTCTATTTAGTTACAGCCAGAAGAGGACTCGTTCAGGGCTGTAGGATGAACAGGATGAACAGAATTTGAGCAGCTTATCTGTTTCTATGCCGAATTGTAAGTGGACCTGACTGACTCTTCCTAACCCATCTGGATGCATATATTGGAATAGGATATTTTATTGTTCTGTTTTGTTTTTTATTTTTAAGGAGCAATGTCAACTTTTTTCCTAGCTCCTCTCATACCTGTCTTCTAAGAAAATCTCCACTATCTTCCTATTTGATTATTTTTCTTTGAATTATAGATAATATTCTTACACAGTAATTCCATTTAAAAATAGTCTTTTAGTCTAGGAATTTCCCTGTCTGATTTGCCTCAGACTTTCCAGAAAAATACTACCTTGGCATAAAGTTTGCACCTGTGAAAGTTCAAGAAGATCAGTTTAGCTTTTGATACATGAAGAAGGGATTCTGCCAAAATTGAGTTTACGATGAAAGACCAGTTTAAGCATGGATAGGTTAGTTTCTTCATAATTATTAGGTAATATTCATGTATAATCAGTCTCATAAAGAAAAATATGACTAAATGGATTTTCTATTGCTTATAAAAATGAATTTTTGTTTATTCTTTGGCTACTTGGGGAAGAATGCTTAATCCTAACCTATAGTTTTTAATTTTGTGAGCCACTTCTGTGTGCAAATTTCCTGTACATCTTGAACAAAACCATATAAGAGATGAACAAAGAATGAGGGGAAAAATTATAAATGGATCCATGTGACTGCCTCTTCTCCAGATTTCCTTTTTTTTTTTTCCCCCCCTCACTTAAGAAGTTTGAAGGGAATGCAGGGCCATGAAGGGTTTGTTAAAGCTGATGGAATATCTTTCTCCCTTAGGGTATTTCTTTAATCAATGTTTCTTTATACCATTAGGTCATCTCCTCTTTTTTTTTTTTATTTTTATTTTTTTAATCTATTTCTTTTCTGAAGAAGCCTTGTTTTGTATGTTTTCACGCATCCTAACATTTATTCTCAGAAGTATGGCCTGATCACTTCCTCTCTTTTTTTTCATCCCCCCTCAAAATTTCTGTCGTTTTGTCTATTTTAAGTGCCAGAGCACAAAGATAACCCCATCATAGTTCTTTCATTTCCCCCCCAGCAGTTCCCCCCCTCTTCCCTCCCCCCCATGAAAAAAAAAAAAATAAATGAAAGGTTTCATGGTCTTACAGATTTTCTTTATGCTTATTTTGGCCTATTTGCAACCCAAATACATCATCATGCTATAAGACTGCTCTCTAAGGCTCTTGGATCAATTAAAGGTAGCCCTATTCATTGCCAGTACAAACCTTTGCCTATTAACTCTTTCAAAGGGCATTTGTCATCGCAAAAAGCTGTGAATGCCGTCTGGGTTCATTGATTAAAAAAAGGTATTGTTTTAAGGCTGCTGAATATCTTAATTAGTTGTAATCAGAGGGTAGCTTGTGCCTGTAAAGTGATACACTTACCTTTCACCTACTTGTTCCTTTTCTGTGTTTTTCAAAGAAAAGAAAAAAAAATCCAATCAAATCTCAACTGCAATTCAAGCACGCTGCTTTTAGGGGATGAGAGGAGCTCGCTAGCTGATCAAACCGTAATTTATGGTGTTATTTTGTAAAGCCAAATATTTCATGTGGTAACCCAGAATACGTCTCGTTGGCCTACGGTCGGCCAAGAGCGAGCGAGCGGCGCG